>NW_004624851.1:3696285-3718399 GCF_000247695.1 Heterocephalus glaber | reverse complement strand
CATTTATAGCTAAATGGATGCACATTGAGGCGATACTCTTAAGTGAAATAAATAGGACACACATGTGTAAATACTGAATAGTCTCTCTAGTGTGAGAAACTGAAAGTGTAAATAAGGTCTAAAAGGTATAATAGATATTGTCAAATAGGAAGTAAAGGGGTAAAGGGGAAGGGGAAGTATGAGGGGTAGGGGAAGGGGAAGTATGAGGGGTAGGGGAAAGGAAAGAAGGGAATGAATTAATATGAGAAAATGAAAAAATGGAAACAAAGTCTTTATAAATAGGGTGGGATGGAGGGGTTGAAGGGAGGCCAGGGGAAGGGGGAAAAATAAGAACCAAGAGAGTATGTAAAGGTGCATATCTCCAATGATGAATGTCATTATATTGTACACCTAAAATGTACCAATAAAAGGATAAAAAAACCTAAACTCTCCAATTAAAAAAGAGAAGGAAAAGTAAATCAGATTTAGATTTAATGCCTTGCTCATTCTAATTGTTGAATAAACAGTTCTGTGCAGGATGAATATAGTCAGCTCCCTATTTTAATCCAGGGAACTACTGACTTGCCTATAGTCCAGGTTGTGCGGGGTACACACACACACACACACATACACACAGACACACACAAACAATCTCTCTCTCTCCGCACAGTTTTTCCCTTACAAAGGGCTTTCTCATAAAAGTATAACCCTTATATTGGTGTAGCATGATAATAAACAGCCATATCAACTCATTAAAACTTAGTACTAAAGAAGATAATGTCTACATTTAAAACATATAAGATAAACTGTGATGTTAGCTCACTTTGCAAAACAGAGAAAGTTATATAGAGACATGGTTTGCTCAAATTAGAAACAGGTTCTCTAAGACTTATGGAGTCTGAGGGGGTTATGGCAAAATTGGTAAAGTTATATAGCATAAATTGCTCACTGTAATCTTAAAAACAAATTTCATGGCTCAAAAGGAAAGAAAATACTTCCCCCCAATAAAATAATTGAATGATTCTGCCTTTCTACCAAAAAAACTTTGCCGTTCTCCTTTCAGGAAATTAAATCAGACAGGGCCAAATACAATAAGGATTCTAATAATATGCTTGATCTTATTGTACACACACTTTACTTGGATTAATCCTCACCCTCACAATGACCTTGTAATTTCAGATGAGGAAACAGGTTTAGAAAGCTTTAGTTTTCCCATGGGAGTCCAAATAACATAATGACTTTATAGTCAAGATTCTGTTTTGAATCCTTTATCTGCTCCATTGCCACTGGCATGCCACATGAGATTCAGCAATCTTTCTAAGCCTCAGTTTTCCCTTTTTGTAAAAGGAGGATAAGTCTTATAGGATTAGTATGGGAGTCAATGAGATAATAAACACATGAAGCCTTTGACATGATCCCCAGCCTCTTATATACACTGAAAAGCATAACTCTATCAATTACTCATTGACCTTCAGCAAGCTTTCTAACCTCTTGAACTCTCAGTATTTTCCTATATAACATAGTGATAGCAATAGCCAATTAATGGGGTCATTGTGATAATAAAATACATGTAATTTCAAGTATGGTAAATGAAATAGAATGATATGTCTACATATGCATATGCTTATATTTAAAAGGACATGTAGCTAATGAATTGCCAAAACAGATTTAGAACCAAGATCTTAAAGGGTGAGTTCTCTTAATATCAATATAGCTAGATACTCCTGATTCTATTTTTCAAATACCGATGAGTATTTTATCACAGCTCCACCGAGAAGACAGCAATCTAGAAATACCTGTGACAACAAGCTTAAAAAGAATATCCAACTTACTTGAATTAAGGCCTCACTCAGCATATCTTCATTAATCTCCAGAATGATATTTTTTATGTCTTCATATGGCATGCGATATGATCCCAAGAAGATAGCTAAGATAAAATTTGATTTTATTAAAAAATAAAACAGTATCAAAATATAAAATTCCTACATAGAACTGATTGCCATTTTATAGATTCAAAATACAAAATTAGTCCCTAATGCTAATATAGAGAATTATGAGCAAACAATAGCTGTTTTCATTTGATGGACTACTCTATCCATCTAGGCAAAATGACCCATTATCTCAGATTCCAATGCTTAGAGTTTATGTATATTTACACAAAATAGAACTGCTAATCGCACTTATAACTATATGCTCAGGCATTTTTAGGTTGAACCAATACAGAATGACACATATAAACTCAGAGATTTTATTTCAAGTTGGTATTTTAATTCAATAAATAACTGAATGTAGAGATGGTCAGATGCATTCAAGACAGTACTTCTCAGGAATGGCAGTAAAGTTATCAAATTAAAATAAAATTGTATTAATCTACACTGGTCCTCCATGATCTGTGGGGTTTCACTTTCTATGGTTTTACTTATTTGTCATTGACCATAGTCTGAAAATATTAAATGGAAAGTGCAAGAAAGAAACAATTTAAAGTTTTCAATTGAGTGCTATTCTGAGTAGTATGATGAAATTTCATGCTATCTCACTCTGTTCCAATCCAAACGTGAATCATCTCTTTATCCATTCTATCTGCAAAGTATATGCCACTTGTCTCTTAATTACTTAGTAGTTTTCTGGGTCATTAGATTAACTGTTAAGGATCTCAGTGCTTGTGTTCATATAATCTTTACTTTTGGGCCGGGGATTTAGCTCAGTGGTTCTGGCACCTGCCTCGCAAGTGCAAGGTCCCGAGTTCGATCCCCGGTACCCCCCCAAAAAAAATCTTTACTTTTAACTAATAATAGTACCAAAGTATAACAGTAGTGATGCTAGCAGTTTGGATATGCCAAAGAGAAGCTGTACAGTCCTTCTTTTATGTATTATCTCATATTATCACAAGCATAGTACAACAGGATATTTTGAGAAAGAGGGGCCAGAGTCACATAACTTTCATTACAGCATATTGTTATGATCGTGCTACTTTATTATTGTCATTACTGTGTCTAATTTATAAATTAAACTTTAGAATACTAATGTATGCATAGTAAAAAAATATAGTATGTACAGGGTTCAGTTCTAGCTGTGGCTCCATGCATCCACGGGAAGTCTTGGAACATACCCCCAAAGACAAGGAGGGACTACTGTACTTTGCATTTCTCCCACACAGAAGAAAATTTAAATGCCTTAATCATCAGTGTACTATGAATTCCTGCTGACACTCATGTGGTATACTATTAGTTGGTTTATAGATTGAATAATTTTCCCTGTCAACTTCTATTAATTGGACACTCTTTTATGTCATATTGGAATACTGTAGCAAATTATACCTAGAATAGCTCACAATTACTCAGAAAGTATTTTTCAACATATTCCACTTTAATCGCTCACTAAATATACCTTTCGAAGAATATAGATGTGTGCTTATGACTATAAAGGTTTGAATTATTTCTTTTTTTTTTTTTTGGTACCGAGGATTGAACTCAGGACCTTGCGCTTTCAAGGCAGACAGCAGCACCACTGAGCTAAATCCCCGGCCCGGTTTGAACTATTTCTAAGAATTTTTTTTTTTTAATTTCATGAAAAGGACTATATGCCTTCACTGGTACCAAAAGAAAATTGAATCTTCACTGTCTGGACAATGATTACCCAGACATAGAGACCAAATGAGATCTTCACAATCTAAATAAATGATGTTGACAGTTATCAACCAGCAATTGAGATCATGCTGTGTTTTTACAAAAGACTGTATATCAACTTTATAAAGAAAATTCACTACCAAGTAAGCAATATACAAACTTACAACAGCTATTAGTAGAATTTTTTTCTGAGAGCAACATTGCTACTGAGGCAAGAATAGTAAGCTGTTTATTTTAATCTGATTGTCTGTAGCATAGTCCTTAACAAAAGGAATTCCCATGGTGGTACTTGAGCAATTAGAAATGCTTGATATATTGAAATTTCTCATGCATAGAATTTTAGTATCCTCAGAATCTAGACAGACTACTGAAGGGACAAAAAGTATTCTGAATTAAACGCAGAGAGGAAAGTATATCAAAGTAAAATTTAAAGGCTAACTTAAATGAAGATGAGTTTAAATATCCAGCTACTTTTTAGTAAAAGCATACTTAAGAGCTGACTCGTTTGTCAAAAGTTTCAAGGTTCAGTAACCAGTTTTAAAGTGCCCTGGATAACAAGTTAACTGACTCATATCGCAATTACTTCAAATATAAAGGAAAAGCAGTAAAAGGATTTTCCCAGTGTAATCAATGAATATCCCAAAATTACCAATCTAAGTTGTAGGCAGAAGGAGAAATTCTGCCTCATGGTTCATTTTTAACTAACAATGTTTTATCAACAATACTTTGCAAATCTTTATGATTTATAAATTTCATCTGAACTGAACAAGGCTATAATTATGATTTTCTCCATTCTGGGTAAATGACAAAAAAGCAACGCAAATCATATTTAGACAAAATTTTGCTTCAAGATACTACACATGCCTGTTAAGAGGACCTGCAACTTTGTTTAAATACATTGAACTCTTCATACTACCACACCATCCCAATGCAGAAAACATTACATACAGAGATTCTGAGCTGTTTTGGGATCCAAAACTCTCAATTCTTTTACTTTCTTCTTTGTAGGCATAGTCTTCTTTTCTTCTGAAGCATCTGCATTTTTTTGAACTGAAACAAAAATGTTGATACATAAGCAATTACAGAACAAATCCAAGTACACAAAATAACATTAGTAGGCATATTAACAACATTAATAAAGCCCACTCTGAAATCAATAAATGTGTTTATTTCATTAGTTTAAGGAAGAGGATAAACATAAAAATATAGACCTGCTTAGAGACTTCCCTACAAATTAAATATTATCATTTAAGCAGAATAGATAAGCCAAATAGACCCAAAAATCGATTGTTGCTTCTTAACTAATGTACAACATTAATTACTCTTCTACCAGGTATCTACAGGAACACTAGAATTAATATGTAGTAAAATCTCACTAATTTGGACTAATTGAGGGAAAAGGAAGACATGGATTTCCCTTAAAATAGGCTAAAATGTAGACATTTCTTTAATTCAGTGAAATTGCTTTCATGTATCCACGTAACTTTAATTGCTAAACAGGTTACCATAGAGAAATTCCTACTGAGACTGCTTTGAAGAATAAGGATAATATTTGCAAGGTACATAAGAGTAGCATTCATTTGCATACACATAATTAAAGAACCTCAAGGATGAGGTCTTTTGAATAAGTTACATTTTACTCTACCATTTTAAAAATGCTATTTGTTTTCTTAGAAGAAAAACTTACTTTTGCTTTCTTCAAAAGAAAACTCTTTAACATAAAATGGTTAAAACATTTGAAACTAAGAAACAGTGGTACCAAGGAATGGCATTAGCCCCCCATAAGCTACAGCAGCTCCTTCTCTAGATAAACCAGTCCCCAAAACAATGTGGTTATCTGCTATGAAAATGAAGCAAAAAGTCAACTCCCTAAACCCTCCAGTATAGAAACACTACAGTTACTATGGTACTCGTGTGTTGGCAGTTTACATTTTCCAATATAAAAACAAGGCTGTAGGTAATGGAATCTATGTAAGCGTTTTAATTTTGTGAGAAAAGTGAAGCCAATATTTTTTTCAAATTGAGTAGACTACTAAGCTCTTATCTCCAAATTCATGAGACTTCTTTATCACTGTTAAAAATATAACTTCAAGTAGGGACAATAATATTATTTATTATTTTAATTCATCTATTCTTTGTGAAGGACTTCACAAATGAGTTGTTTTTTTTTAAAGAGGAAAAGCAACACAATAGTATATTTTTACTAAGGCAACATGTTCATGGATATTAGCACCTGGGAAACTTTCATAGTGTGGTATTATAGGATGTATAAAAATACTGAAAATCCATTAAGATTTCCTTTGTTTTAATGATGTAAAACATAGAAAAATAAATTAGTTTAGTAGAGAAGAAACAGATTAAAATAAATTACATAAATAACTAAGGTTTTAACAGTTCTCAGCTTTACTAGACTGACCAATCTAAAGTGATTCACAGTCTAATTAGACAAGCTAATCATATTTAAAAATTCTGATTTTATGAGATGTGTGGCAAGTTGTTTGCTATTATAATTCAACACAGAATTATTGCTACTACTACCAGAAAAATCACCTTTAACATATCTTTTAAAATCATAACAAATGTTCCTTAAAGAATCTTTCTAAAAGCAATGTCTTTCCTATGCAATAATCAACATTTGATTTATTCTAATTTTCATGATACTTCTAGGTTAAGACAACTGTACATAAAGAAATAAAGTTCAACAGTCATTCCCTTCTATTAAAAAGTAATAGAATCATACTGAAATTACCTCTAGAAGCATACAGAAATTTTAACACAGTCAAACGGTCAAAAAAAAGGTCCTAATTTCTTCACATGTCTTAAACTCCACCATGGGAGACTAATTAACTAGCTACACATGGAATGAAAATGCTGTAGTAAGAAAGCTATATTAAGATTATAATGCAAACTAAACGGCATCTGGGTAACCCACACATAGGCAATGCTTATTAGTGTGTTGTCATATGTTAACAGTTTTTCATTAAAATATAGTCTAAACTTTCCCATTTTAAATGAACAAATTTAAAAAAAATTAATATTCCCTAAATATCTATGTAGTTCACAGTTCTGTTTCTTGAAACTTCATATATTTTCCTTGTGTCATACAATGCGGCTTAATTCCTGGGTTCAAAAAGTGGTACAAATTACATGAATGAATACTAATATTTTGAGAATCATTATGGTAAAGCAAGTTTTAAAAAGTTCTTCACGAGGGTAAGATTAATAGTAGTTGTAACAGTATCCTATAAAACATGATAGCATGTCAATCAAGCTTGATTAAAATTTAAAAATTTAAACTAAAAAAAAGGTTTTCAACTAGACAGGCTTTCAAAAACAATTAAGTTTTTTTATGGTAAGGAGATACTGACCAGTAGCTATAATTGACTTTGTCCTCCTTCTTTTGGAAATGTTATCCATAGAAATCACAAGCATAGGCTCAGACAAATAGAACTCAAAGAATAGCAAAGATCTCCTTTCACCCTTCTGGAGACTTTATACTTATTGGGACTCAGTACCCTACTCTACACCTTTATGATATCAACACCTTTCAATGTTTCGTCTCTTGCAATCCTCTAGATCAATATACCAATGCTATATGTTCTGTTAATTACAATCTGAGTGCCAATATGTATGTAACTTGTAGCAAGGATGGCTGCATCAAAATATGGGATGGTGTTTCAAATCAATGCATCTCAACTTTCGAGAAAGCACACAATAAATCTGTTCTGCCATTTTTTCCAAAAATTCTAAATACATCTGTCAATAGAAAAGACTGCAGCTAAACTTAGGGAGAGATCAACAGGACGAACGCTGGTCAGATACACAAAGTGCAGTTCTGAGTGGACGGCAGGTGCCCTGGACGCAGGCTGTCTTTAACCACACAGACAACTATGTGTTGTTGGAAGAAAGGACAATCAGCCTCTGCCACTGGGACTCAAGGACAGCTGAGGAGAGAAACTTTCTGGGGTATAACAACATCATGTGCTGTATAGTGCACTCACCCACCAACCCAGGCTTTATGACGTGCAGTGATAACTTCAGAGCGCATTTTGGTACTGAAGATAAACCACAGATAGAGCTGCCTTCACTGATAGATTCATGTCTCGAAGACTCTGCCCTTCTCCCTGTGTCCTGTCACCAGTTGCATAGCTGTGCTGCTACAACTGTCTACATTCTTGGATTGTACAAAAAATTTTTTTTACCTTCTTGATGGAGAATCATAGTAGAAAAAGTTGGAAACACACATCTATGAAGTTCTACATTCACTGATATTACAATGTGACTTTTATCAGTTTTTTAAAATACAGGACTTGCCATTTTTTTTGAATCTCTTGATCACTTGGAAACAGATAAAATATTAAAGTGCTTTCTAGATCTCAAAAGAAAAAAAACAAAGAATATCAAAGAAACACCAAATATGACTTTAGTATTGAAGTCTTCATATGTTAAAAATTGGGGCTTTGGGCCAGGGATTTAGCTGTTGTTCTGCCACTTGCCTCGCAAGCACAGGGTCCTGAGTTCTATCCCCGGTATCCAAAAAAAAAAAAAAATTGGGGCTTTCAGTGACTTCAAAATGTCACATGTCCTAGAATTTTATTCTGTATATGTTTCTAGTATTTATACAAGTTAAAATAAATAAATTATAGCAATTCCATAATTAATTCAAATTAGTCAGATGGGACCGAAAGTTCATTTTTTTTTAAGTTTTAATACAAAAAATTCAAGAACTGACTCTCATCAATTGTTATAAGGTCCTCAGGTTCAGAGTAAATTCTCCAATCCAATGTGATCTCCTCTGTGCAAATGAAAAACAATATTGCAACTGGGTTTGATTCTGATATACTAAATTAATATTAGTGTTTCAACTGACTGCTAATCAACAGAATAATGAAACATTATAAAATATTTTATGTAGAAAGATGATGATAATAAAGACATTTGTATTATTAAAGATCTGTTAACATCAAATTCCTCATTATCTATAGTAAAATGCCCATAAAATGAGTATTCTTATATTTCCTGTAATACATAGATTTTTAAAAGCAATTGTAGCATAAATTTATTTTTTACCATGGAGGGATGCCCAGCAGCATAAATTGAGTAAACATGGTTATGTACTTTTCCCAATCTAACTTAGGCAATGTGCAGGGATGCTCTTTAATTTCTATTATCCCAATGGATAGAACATGTGACAAGATGTTTATAATTTATAGAAAATATTAAGATCCTTTAAGTGGGGTATCTTTGGATGATTTGCATAGTGATAACCATAAAGCATAATACAATATATATATATATAACTTATCTCAAAATTACAGTGAGTTAGAATCAATAATATTCATTCATCTAGCAAATGTTTATTGAACACCCAATATATTAGCTTGATGTAAGCATATAATGGCACACAAGACAAATATTTCTATCTTTTGTTCATATATAAGCTACTAATTATAGGAATCTAAGATGTACCAAAAATTAATAATTTTTTCTCTTCATAACATAGTTTAAATGAATACAACTATATCACTCAATGAGCTCTTTTTTGTTACTCTAAGCATAGTCAAAATATTACCAACTACTGTATTTCTGAATTAGTACCAACTAATGTGTTGTATCATATTATAAGGAATATGTAGAGGAGTAAAACACTATACTATATACAAAGTCAGGGTAAATAAAGCTAATGGTAGTGTGTTCAAAAACACTGAAAATTTATATAACTTCATGTTACATATATATGTGCAAAGAGTAAGTGCTCAACTGTTTTTTAGGTATATCATACAAAATTGCAATCTCTGTGTACTTAAATGCATATATTATCCACATGAATACAATCCCTGAAGTGATTCTAAATACATAGAAAAATTTAATTTATTGGTTGAAATAGGTTATTTTCATTTCAATATCAACTTCATAATGTTAAAATCATTATTAGAGGGCCAGGGATTTAGCTCAGTGGTTCAGGCACCTGCCTTGCAAGTGCAAGGTCCGGAGTTCAATCCCCGGTACCAAAAATAAGCAAAATTATTATTAGAATAAAAATGGCAGGCAGGGAAGATCTATGATTATTGTGTGTGAAGGATGAAATAATTGTTTCGATTTATTATTTTCCATTCTCTTTTTTGAATCACATTTATACTTGAAATATTCCACAAACCTAATGGAAAAATAGCTGAAGATGGATGAATGGAAGGACAGACAGATGGATGTAGGGATTGTAACACACAACAGAGGAATGTTAAAAAAAATAGCAATAAAAGTAGTACAGTACTGGTAGCAACTACTATCACAATCATCAGCATCATTACCAGTATTAACTTTTACTAAATATCTAATCTATATCTGGCACTAATTTAGTTTTTATATCACCTTATATATGACAGGTATTATTAATGTCATTTTAAAAATAATGAAACCAAAGAACAAAAAAAGTAATCTGAAAAAGGTCATATAGCTAATAATGAAAAGATGCTCAAACTCATCAGTAATCAGAGAAATGCAAATGAAAATAACCAAAAAAATAACATTTCAGTCATCAAATTGAGAATTTTTTAAAAGCCTCATAATGCCAAGTATTGACGAAATTGTGAAGAAAAAAGAATTTGACTATGCCAACAGTGGCAGTAAAAATTAGCCAATAATCTTAAAATGATCATTTAGGGACATCTAATATATATGAAGGAATTCTTACAATGATTACAAATGTATGTCAAATGGTCAAGGAAACAAGGATGTTCACGGCAACGGCATTTTTAATAGTCCAAAAATTAGAAGCAATCCACATGGCCAAGGATACTAAAATGGATAAATTGTGCCATAACAATATAATGGAATACCATACAGTATTTACAATGACTGTTCTATAGCTAAATAATGCAACAAGGATAAATCCCATATACAATGTGGAACAGAAAAATAAGAGTGGAAAAATAAAAGCAGAACACCATTCATCTAAATTATAATTAAAACACAGACTAATATCATATACTGTTTATAGGTGAATATGTTCAAAGCAAAATTATACATGCATGTATATTTAGCAGATTAATGATAGTAGTTTCCTTAGAAGGAGAAAGTGATGCTGGGATATGTAGAATGTTGGAAACTTCAACTTTATTTCTAATGTTTTATTTCTTTAAAAACAAAGATCTGTAGTAAATATGACTGTTAACATCTCATTCTCATCTACAGTCTCATCTTCATTGACTTATGAACTCAATAGGTTTCTGAGGGCTGATTGTAACCAAGTCAATACAGCTGAGATCTGGATGTTTACCTGGGTACACCCTATAGATAACAAGAGTCAGATGAATCTTCCATTAACATAATTAACCCAAAATGTATGTCAGGCCGATTGTAATTTGAGGGTCCACTGTATTTGTTCTAGGTTGCTGGTATATGAATTTTTGCAATTTCAGCATTTGTAATTTTCCATTCATTCATCATAAAAATAAAAATCATGACAGTTACATATAATTCCCATCCATTTTTATAGCTTATAACCTGTTAGCCTTGGAAATCCCAAGGACCAAGTGTAGACAGGAACCACAAATAATATGGAAGAAAATACAGTAATAAAAATATACAGGCAAAGATGTCAGTTTGGGAAGCAGCCATAATTTTGTATTTAAAAGGGCTGGGGATTTAGCTCAGTGGGTCTAGCGCCTGCCTCGCAAGCACAAGGACCGGAGTTCAATCCTCGGTACCAAAAAAAAAAAAAAAAAATGTATTTAAATGTCTCTGAGTGTAGCTTTTGAAGAATAATACATTTGTTTATCAAATGGTGTGAGAAAAAACTCATGCAATATGCAATAAAAGGTTGCACAGCTGCCCCCTCAAATGCTATATATTGCAGCTGTGAAGCTTATCCCTTTCAATATCACTTACAGCTGCACACCAAAACGTTCTACAGAAAAGCAGATTTCATCCTCATACCTGTGTAGTACCTGAAGCAATAGGAATGGCATTATCAGGAGTGCTGCTGAAGTTCAGAGCACATTAAACAAGACTAATAGTTCTAATGTTGAGAATCACACACATATACTTTGTAAGGGTTTGCTAATTAAGGAACATATTTTACTGGTTGTAGTTTATACAAGAACTCTCCAAATCAGGAAGCACATGTTACTGCAAATTAACATCTACATAGCTAATATACTTCTACATCTGTTCATTAAGCCAATTATTGAACACTGTACATGTCACCAGAACACTATGTTTAACAATGTACATACATAATGTATATTTTCAAATGGGCCTGCATACCTCCGCAGGTAATGTAGGTTTTAGGAAGGTTAAATAAAGATGTCTTAGGATTTTAGGTACTAATTTTCCTTGTTTCAAGTGGTAATTTAAAAACCAAACTAAAGTATGGATCTTCAAGCTAGTTTTTGACAAATCTTTTTCTGGTTTTTCTTGCTAACCTGTAACCTATATGTACTACCTTATTCAAGCTACAGTCATCCCTTTGGCACCCTGTTGTTTCTGGCTTAGTAAGTACCAACTAACATTTTCCTGGCTATCCTATATACTCAGAGAACCTCCTGCTATGTAAAATTTCATAATCAAAGGCACAATTCAATGAGTTAAGTAATAAATCCCAAGAGCTAAGACTATCAAACAAAAAGTACTACTAAGAACAGTATAAGAGTAGAAAATACAATGCTAAAAATCAGTACCATCAGGCCAATAGGGCATTTCATGTTGAGAACACAGATTGGGCATTCATCACACACAGATTTTTCTGATTTAATGTAGTCAAGGTCTGATGGGTACAAATCCTGTCCATAATTTAGCTTAATGCAGAATGCAGTTACTTTTGCTGACCAAGAGTAAAGAAGAAACACCCTTAAATATTTGTAGCTGAGGTCTCAACTTGACAATATAGAATTTTTCATTATTGGTTTCAGAAGTCAGTGTTGGAAATTCCATTAGAGATCTATTCAAATGTGCCTCCTGAGAAACTACTTATCCTAAATGAAGCTGCTTTTCTACTTTCCTCATTTCCTACTTGTTGTGTAATAACTTTCTCAAATTTAGCACATCCTAAGCCAAAGTTCCATGCTTACCCCCCAAACTGCTCCTCCTACAGTTTTTTCCATCTCAAAAAATGGCAACTCAATCCTAGTTGCTCAAGCAAAATGAAATATGGAACCATCTTTGAGTCTTATCTCTCACAATTCACATCCTACTCTTCAGCAAATCCAGCATTTGATCATTTCTCAAAACCTCCACTTGTACCTGTTTTAAGCCACCATCACTTATGTATTATGATATTATAGTAGTTTCAGAACCAGTCTCCATTCTGCTTTTACCACTTTCATTATATCATGAGAATGACTTAATTAAGGGTATCCCTCTGCTAAAAGCCCTCCAATGGATTCTGGTCTTACTCAGAGTAAAAGTGGAACTCCTGGCAATAGCCTAAAGGGCCTTGCTTTATTTCATGCTCCCTCCTTAGCTACTTTGGCTTTATTTCCTACTGCTTTCTTCCCCTTTACTATACTTTAGTCAGATTTCTTTTGCGTTCAAATATTCAAAATCTACCTCTCACAGCAAAACCTTTACACTTGATGTTCTACCACCCCAAGATTGTCCCTCACTTCTTTCAATCACCCATCACTCTGCTAAGTGTATGCCAAGCACAAAAAAAGAAATACTGCATGATCTTAGTTATATGTAGAACCTGAAATTTAAACTTGTAGAAATAGAGAAAGAGTATACCTCAACTAAGGTAACGGAAGTTAATGAACGAACATGGGAGCATTCCAACAACATCTTATTTACAAACTTGGGTGGCCAGCAGGATTTATTTGGCTGCTGGCTATAGTTTGTCAATCCCAGGCATAATAAGTGTTCAATAAGTATCTGGTCCTTTATCCCCTTCTTTTTGCAACTGAGCTCAATTTATTCTTATTTCTGTTTCTGAAAATCAGAATAAATTTTCAATACTTCCCTTGCAAAATTGCATGTAAGTAGTGCCTTGCTATAATTGTTGACTGATACTTCTGAAGTTCAAACAGCATTCACATAATCACTTACATTTATACTCTTTATGTTGATCCAAAATGGATCAACCATTTGATTGTAAATTGTAACTGTTCTTTATTTTGATTCCCATATACATTATCAAATGTCTACATATGAAATAACCATAAAAGCAAATCAGCCTCAATATAATTATAAAATAATTTTCCTTTTTTTTTTTTTTTTTTGCGGAACGGGGATTGAACTCAGAACCTTGTGCTTACGAGGCAGAAGCGGTGCCAATGAGCTAAATCCCTGGCCTATAAAATTATTTTCTACCATTCCATTGTTATTGGAGTTGAATGAGAACATATAAGGAGCTATAGTGTTTGATCATGTTTTGCTTGAGATATACTGGTTTGTGAAAAATGAAAAACTGAGTTCTACAAAACACACATACATATATATGTGTATATGTGTGTGTATATATATATAAAACCTTTGAATTTCATAATTCTCTTTATGCATATAAAAATACTACTGAGTATCATATTTTGGTTTGTTGCTGGCTGTGCTCAATGGGAAACAACCAGAGTTTCATTGTCTCCGTTTTCCCCATTCGGATTCCAACTGATTTCAATTTTATCTTTCAGAGGTAATTTGCTTTAGTTCAGAAACCACATCAGTGTATTCTGCTGCAAATGACTGAAGTATGAGAAAAATTTTGAGGGGTAAAAAAAGAGTACCTGAACTCTTCATTTCTTACTTTCTTTTTTAATTCAAGTTTAATCTGTTGGTGGTTTTCTATTTGAAAGCAGAAAAGTAATGTTTGAAACTCTTTTAAAAATATGAAAAGAAAAGATAAGAATAAAATTCAAACAAACTTCTCCTATTCTTGGAACAAACAGATCCGTTACCCTCTTCCTTCGCAATCTATTATCCTCACCTATTATACTACCCACCTTTTGGGAAGAATGCCTGACACTATCTCTCTGTTCTTCCTTCTGTCTCTCTCATTGATTTATAATGTCAATTCAGACTATATCCACACCTAATGAATCAGAACGTAAGAATGTCTATATGTAAGGCTTCAGGACCTGTATTTTTTAAATCCTCTTCAGGTAGCTCTGGATATTAGCAAGATCTGAAATGACTGTTATACAGCACATAATGTAACACAGTTAGGACTTAATAAATATGGTCCAAATTGAGAAGTGCAAATATCATCCACAATAACCCATGAGAGCCCACTATATAATTTCTTCTAATCTTAGAATCTAACACTGAAGGCAATACTTGATCAACAATTGGACTAATAATATTGTCAAATACTGAAAGTTTAAAAGAAACATAAGGATCTTCAAGGTACACTTTATTTTTAAATCAATTACAAACTAGCCATATCTTCCATACAATCACCCATCACTCCGTTAAGTGTATAGAAGTTTTTGGAATAAATAAGAACATATTTTATGCATTAATTAAAACCATTATGTACGCATAAGTATTAAAATGAATACTGGATAGTATTGCCTCTTTTCTCTTTCATAGTACAGCTGCCACAGGAATAGAATAGAGAAAGGAAAAAATTTTTCTGTTGATAAGGAAAGCAAAAGGTAGTTGAAAAGCAAATTAATTCTTGTTTGTGTATAGATTATGATTTTGGCAGGTCACTGAAAACAACCGGGGCACATAAGGACTTGGAACACGTAAAATGGAAAGAGACAAATTATTGTACTCAATGAAAATTGCATTCTGCAAAAAAGAGAAACTTCAGTGTAAACAAAATCCAGAGATGAGCTGGACAAAATGTTATGTAAGCACTCTGTAGCTTGGTTCATTTCTTTTATACACTATGTAATCAGTTTAAAACTTGTGTGTCTTAGACTAATAGAACTTAAGAACCAAATTCTCATGACAGTGCATATTCCCAAATACAATTCTCTGCTGTATGTCAAAGAAATTTCAGTTAGCTTCTAGCTAGCAGTTTAGTGAGACCAACTATAAACAATGAGAATAATGATCTCCTTAGTTCAACATGAAAGCTATTTATCAAAGTAAATGGAGTCAACTTGTATGAAATCTATTTAATAGGTGAACTAGTTTAATATTGAGTCATTGATATTCACAATTGGGGTTTGTGTATGTGTGCCTGTGTGTGTGCATGTATTAAATATATCTTAGGTAGTCTGAGCTTAACAATGAACATCTATGAGGTACTTTATTATACTAAATGCCAGAAACGGTTTGGACTTTAAGATTTTAAGAATTTAAAAACAAAAAAAGAGTTCTTGGATGAGGGCCCAGCTATAAGAAACTGGCTCCTGGAAAAACTATCCTTAATAATATAATATTCACTGCTATGAGCATTTTTTTGTTTTGTTTTTGTACCGGGGATTGAACTCAGGACCTTGTGCTTGCAAGGCAGGCGTGCTATGAGCATTTTTTAAATTACTATAAAATATATAATACAGAACAAGAACATAAGCTTACTAATTTATTGCAGAATAATCATAATTGCCTACTTTGTACATTTTATTAATTTTTGAGGCCAAGAGTTAATAAAGAGGGTCTTGTACTGTTTATAAAGGTATATATAAGATAAAAGCAATGTTAAAGATTAAACACTATTTCCTGGAGCAAAGCAAAAATGTATAATGGCCCCCCAAATTCTTACTTTTCTGAAGTCTGTACAATACAGACAGAATTATTACCTTGTGAAGTACAACACATCTCATAAAGATTAGAATAAACTCGTATTATGTTAGAGAGAAAAAAAAAAAAGAAATCCCAGTAATTGAAGGTTTTACCAGAAACTTACTAAAGATAAAAGAGAAAGCTGTAGCCCAGGTGAAAAGCTGGTGGTAATAGTTACAGACAGCAAATAAATTCGACTGGATCAGGAGAGGACAGAAACCTGCTGGCTCCTTTCCCTAGCAAACTATTTCAAACCTGCTGTGGTTGCCATTAGTCTGGCCTTTAGTTCACCCCAGCCACTTCAGTCCTATTACAGTAGGAGATCATTGTTGTTTCCCTCATGGCTGCCACCAAAGTGTTTCTCTGCTTTTAGCCTAGAATGCTTTGAATGTGAACTTAACCACTGGTTATACCTACAGAGAAGGAGCAGGAAGCCAACATATAAAATTTGAAACAGACGGCTGGGGATTTAGCTCAGTGGTTCCAGCGCCTGCCTCGCAAGCACAAGGTCCTGAGTTTGATCCCCGGTACAAAAAAAAAAAAAAAAAGTTGAAACAGGAGTGTCATAAGGAAACACAATAAAATTAAAAGCATCTAATGGACTAATAAGAAACAATAGATTCCTATATCTTACTGGAAAATTGTACTAAAATATGTTAAGAATTATGAGCTCTGAAGATGGGTGTGACAATCCTTGAAGAATAAAAGCAGCATTAATATGTCTAGCTTTCCACTTAGATCTCATGGAACTAAATCTGGTAAGACATTTAAAATTGCATAAATTACATCAGATAGCTGGCATACTATTTAAGAAAAACAGAAGAATATAAGATGTAATACATGTAAGTAGATACAGAAGTGAAATTGTTTTACTTCATTAGTATCTCATTCTTGAGGTCTTGATTCTAAAATATATACATTTTAATATAGTATTCCTATGAAGAGTTATTGTACATACTGTTATTCTGTGTGCCTAATATAAATCAAAATTATGGGTTCTAATTTTAAGTAATTTCTGCTTATTGTCTACCAAAGACAAGTGTAGCTAAAAGTAGAAAATGTGTGACAGGACTCTTGGGCACATGAAAAATACTATGAGCTCACCTCTCTTGACATATTTGCTGTAAAAAAAAACAGAAGTGAGAAAGAAATGAACAGAAACAATGAGTAGAGATCACTTGAGATTTTTAGTGGGAAAAATAACTATAGCTATAGTGTGAAGAAGAGAGAAACAAAGTGAACCATAGCTTACTATAAGAAGGTACCTGCTTGTCAAGAGCAGCCCAAAATTATTTTAGAAAAAACCCAGAATATAATGATTTATTGGACAAGATCAATAGAAACTGTGCAAAACAGATTATATTGTTCAGTGATCCATGTTGCATCAGTATAAAGGAATGAGACAAGGTGGTACAATAGCTCAAAGCTTTCTGAAATTGTTCTTAAAAAAATAATCAACCAGGAAAATAAAGTTTACATAGACAGTAAGCTAGTACCACACCCTCTTTTTATTGATGACAACATTACATGGCCCCAGGGTTATATAAGGAGAAAAGTAGCATGTAGCAGTATGCTAATAGATCCAGGCCAAAAATTCTTGTATAGAGAATGAAAGATATATGTAACAAACACAACCAACAAGGGACACCATGCCAACATTTACGGTGAAGAACATGATGATCCCATCTATTTGAGTTAACAATGAACAAAGATGGTAAGTTTGATGGTAAATGTCACAGAAGCACCAGGCTATACCATTTTTACTGGTATACAAAAAGATACTGGACAGAAAACTGCTAATGAATATTAGAAAACTATTTAATTCTGTCATGCCAGGGTTAAACTAAAATATTAAGTACCTATCTATAACATTAGCTGAAGGAAATAAACTAGCTGTCAATATGTGAAACTGGACAATATGTAGAGTTAATGGTAGTTATTAAAGCCTACCTCCACACCAAACACTGATAAACCAGCCAAGAAGCCTGACAGTAAGAAAACAGGTGGCTTTTTCAACTTACTGTGTTTGTAGTTTTATTAAAAGAAAGTATTCTAATGCAAGAACAAAATTTGTTGGCTCAATTTAGTAAAAAAATATACTATCTCAAACAATTTCAGTGCAACACAATTAAAGAAATAAATTTCAGGGAAAGAGGCAAGGTATATACCCTAGGAAGTGAGTTTCAAGAAATATCACAAGCCTTAAGAAACCTACAATATCGAACATGAATGCCAAATTAATGCTTTGATTAAAGTTTTAAGTTTTATATAAAAGTGGTGGTCTATATTCTGCCATGTCTATATGCCCTGCATTATTTATCATTCAGTAATAGGACACAAAGCAAACATTTAATGTACTCTAATAGTAGTTATTAATGATGTTGATTATTATCTTCTATTTAATGAGTGCCTTTAGGATATATATCTCCATCTCTTAATTACAACATTAATTCTTCAAGGTAAGGATACCATTTTTATTACACAAAACCATCAGCTCAGACCTAGTTGACTTTGACCACCTAATGACTAAAGGAGCAGGATGGAAACCCAGATCAGTAAACCATAGTTTCCAAAACATGCTCATTCCACTACAGCAAATTACCATCCTTAGCATGTTTGTCTATCATTTCATTAAGTGAACTAACACACACCAAAAAAACCAAAGCAGAGTAGCTGGCACTTCATCAGTATATCTGTAAATGCCAATTCTCATTCAATGGCCACCAAGAAATACTATATAACATGAAGTCTAGTACAGTGAGATACACAAAGATGGGGTTCTGCAAAGTTACAGGAAAGCCTACCAGGCACAGCAAATTCCATTACTGTTATGGCTTCTATCTAGATGTCCCACCAAAGCCTCACATAGTCATAGGTGGGGCTTTACTGAACTGACTGGATCTAGGGTGTGTGATGCTGGAATCAAGGATGTGATGCTGGAATTAATGGTGGCATGCTAGGATTAAGGTTGCCCAACCCTAGGTGTGAGTGCAACCCATCCTAAGGGCAAATAACTTGGATATAAGGGACAGAAAGAGAGCTGCTGTTGTTGCTAGCTGCTGGGCTGCTTTTGGTGCTCTCTGCCTACAACAAAATGTTTCTCCTCTGTGATGCCCCTCTGCCATGCCACCTTGTCTTTGAGCCAGTTGATTATGGACTGAAACCTCTACGAACAGCAAGCCAAAATAAACCTTTCCTCCTTTAACTTTGGGTGTCGAGTATTTTGTCTCAACAATGAGAAAAGTAACTAAAACAATTACTAAAGATGATAAATGAAAAATGTTTTTTAAAAAAGAACAGAAAAGAATCAATGAGTACATCCACTGATATATTAGGTGGTAATTCAAGCATGATGCAATAACTTAACAGTTTCCCTAAGGCAAAGATGATTATTCACTGGCAGCTTTCTGTTGCCTTTAAATGCATATAGTCATTATCAGTTTTAAAATAAAAATTCCTGGTATGAGTTTTGCTTAAGTAGTTCTAGTAATTAATAATCAACAGTAAAACTTCATGTTCAAAAGATAATATAAAACCTAGCACTCTATAAAAAATGGAATGAAATTTCTCTGGCATAAAATACCTTTGGAAATGTGTGACATTCTAGCAAAATAAAATCAAAATAGTAGCAAAAAACCCATTGAATACAATAAGAGAGAAGATGCTATATCTTCAGCAGTTATTAAATGCTGAAGTTTACATCTTCAATACTTGGCCATATTAAAACATTTTGAAGTATGCAATCAATGAAACTGAAAGGCAAAAATATACACAGTGAAAAAATTTAAGCTTTTCACTAGAAAAATGACAGGACTATTCTCTTAGATAAGAAATGAAGCAAGAACTGTTTGCTCTTTGTTCTCTTCACTCCTTCTTAGAAATAGTCCTGTTGTAAGATCTGAAATTATATAACATCTGAAAGGAATGATCTTTCAACGCTATATTACTATATATGTGTGTTACATAAATAACCATATACAGAATATGTACAAACCATATTGGAAACTACTGAATTTATGAAATTATCAATATATTGATTCTTAAAACTTTCTCTGCAACAGCTTCAAAGACGAAAGTTCCTCGAATAATCCTATGCGTCTGTCTAGTTTTTTAGTTTCCATATTGTATTCTCTTCATCTATCTACTCTTTAATTATTAGTGATCCTAAATTCCCATACTGTAGTCCTTTTACTTTATATTCTTGCCCTGTAAAATCCATTACACAGATCTAATCATTAATCCATGCGCTCATTTTTTGATCCTTTATCTCTAGCCAAGGCCTTTCCCCTGAGTTATAGATTCACATTTCCAATTTCTTAGCTCTTTCACAGGACTTTCAAATAAAGATACTCTAATGTGAACTAATTCCAAGTTACCTGAATAGTGTTTTGTCTGTTACCTATATTGGTGAAAGACACTGTAACTCAAAATGGATCTCAAAAGAAACCTTCATTTTGACTCATCTCTATGAGCTTACCACCCCTTGTGAATTCTGCTTCCATTTCTACTACCTTATTTAAAGACCTCAATAATTACTGCTTACATCATCCACTTATCAATTCACTTATTCTATAGTTATAAAACACACTGTGGTAGACAAAGTTAATCCCAAAATGATCAAAGCACAATCACTGTCTTGAGTGGAACAAATGAATAGCTAGAACAAAGTATTAAGGTGAATAACAAAGCTATGAATTTATAGTGGTATTATGGGTTTTTGTTTTGTTTTCTATTTTTCCTCTCTTCAACTTCTTCTAAATACTCATCACTGGGATCATTTTTTAGATAGTAGAATATTATTGCTTAGCCTTAAATTTTTCTCAATTCCTCTAGAATAAAGCTTAAGTAATAAGAATGGCATTCAGAGCCTTCCAAAACCTGACTCCCATTAGCAATAGTCCCCAGGTTCCACAATGTTCCTGTCACACCAAAGTATATTCACCAACCCTGCATAAAGTCAGGAAATTGCAAGCCTGAGCATGTTTGCTAAATGCTCTTTATATCCCACTCTTTCTCTGCCTGAAGTCATTTGGCTTGACTAAAATATCATCTCCTCTGGGATGCTTGCCTGAATACTTCCAAGCAGAATTAATTACTCCCTCCTCTGGGCCTACTCAGTATTTTTATTCCTATCATGGATGAAGCACTTAATGTACTGCATTATCATTAGTTTAGATATCCACTTCCCAGATTAAGTGTGACCTCCTTCAAGCCATTAACCATATCTTGACCATGTCTGCACCACTAGAAGCTAGCAGTCATTCACTGATATACATTACAATCAAAAATGGCTGTTCTGTGATTAACTTACATAATATATTTCCTTTTCTAGTAGAAAGCAACAGTTGGCACATGTGTTTCTCCAGTAAAATCCATTACTGGTGGCAGATAATAACTAAGACAGAATTTCCTATGGCAAAGTACTACAGTGTCAAATCACTGTACATGACAAGCAGAGCTTCAGGGAGTGCTCCTAGAGCCTGAAGCAACTGTGCAGACAGCTTTCACTCCAAGCCCTCCAGTGCTGAGCTGAAAAATCATAAGCTACACATATACATACAGAAGCACATGGACATTCATTATTGATGCCCATTAATAACAAAATATTTGGTGCAACTGTACTGAGTTTTTTTCTTGGACTTCTCCCCTTTTAAATATTTTCTTTTGTGAATGGGGAAAGGAGAATAATGTGAAGTGACTACAATTATCAACAAAATATAGTTCTTGAAATACCTAGGAATCAAGGTAATGAAAGAAATCAAAGACCTCTTCTCTGAAAACTATGGCACTCTGAAAAGAGAGATTGAAGATGATATCAGAAAATGGACAGACATCCCCTGCTCCTG
>NW_004624851.1:3594542-3694405 GCF_000247695.1 Heterocephalus glaber | reverse complement strand
AATTTAATACAAAAAAATATATATATATAGTTCTACCCATGAAATCATCTCCCAAATTACTCTGATTCTTAAATGGGTGCCTATAATAATGCCGTTCTCTATTCTAAAAATGAGTATTGGTATAAAAATAAGTTGAATTTTAAAAGGCCAGGTTTCATAATTTCTATATTCAAGTATCAATAGTTCATATTTAGGAAACTAAAATAAGAATAAAGTAATTTTGAGATGTCACATGTCCATATATAAATGGCTTACCTGAAGGTATGGTAGAATATATACCTGACATAAACTCACAGTGAAAAGAACGCCACTGGATTAATATTTTAAAAATAATTTAAAATATATAGATAATCTAGCAAGAAAATATAAACTACCTAGAGGCCAAAAACTAAGGGAAAGATGAACTCAAAGGAATTAATATCAGTACTGCCAAATTTGACCTTCAGTAAATTTGCTAACCCAGATCAACTTGAGTTTCAATTTCCAAGGCCTCAAGAATGGAGGAACAGGGCCAAGGATTTAGCTCAGTGGCACAGTACTTGCCTTGCAAGCACAAGGTCCTGAGTTTGATGCCTAGTACTGGAAAAAAATTTTTTTAATTAAATTTAAAAATTAATAAATAAATAAGAATCGAGGAATAGGAGCCAAGCCAAGGGCCTGATTAAGTGGAAAGACTAATAGGAAATAGCCCCATAAATGTCACAGGACTACATTTCAGCTTAATAGCAAATTAGAAATGAACTTGCTCATCTCTGTGTGAGCCCGAAAAGAAAATTGCCCATATCTAACTTTGGTGCTGAATAGAGAAGATAAAAATTTTCTCCCTGAATTCCTAGTCAAAAGCTATCCTTCACACAGACTTAAAGCACAGCTCCACAAGAGTCTTAAAAAAGCTAAAATTTCAGCATGATCCTAGTAACACAGGAATCTGCTCTAAAGATTATTAAATCCCACACTATATGCTACAATATTCTCATAGTTAAATGTACAGATAAATAGCATGCCTAATATATTTAAAGAAATGAAAAAGATTGAAAACATAACAAAGAACAATATATTGTAAAAAGGACTAAGCAGATCTGAAGAACCAGATGTAATTTCTTAAATTAAAATTTAATTTCTGAGTTTATGAACTCAGAAGGTGGGACTTTCAAGATATTTGAGAAATGAATGATATAGCTGAAAGAATCATCCAGAATGTATCACTGTGAGATCTAAAATATGAGAAAGTTTATAAGAAATGAAGCATAGAAATGACAAGGTGTAATTTCTATATAATCCAAATTCTAGGTCAGAAAAGGGAGAAGGAAGCAGGCAGAGGATATATTTGAAGAGATTATGGCTCATAAATTTCCAGTATTCAGAGAGACACAACACACAGATTCAGGAAGAACAAAGAATTCTAAGAAAGGTAAATAAAAATAAAGCTACACTGGAATCTATTTACAACTAAACCCTTTAACACCATAGAGAAAGAGATGATCTTAAATACAGAAAAGACACTCCTTTAAAAGGAGAACTACAGAGTGATAATTAACAACAATGAACACTATTAACATTACTGTTAGCATTTCATTAACAACAAAAGCCAGATACTAGAAAATGGTACTTTGAATGTATTGAGAGAAAATAATATCTTAAAATTTTATGTCCAGAGAAAATATTTTTCAAAAAGAGATTAAAATAAAGGCATTTTCAGAGAGGCCAAACCTAGATATATGCCACCAAGTCACCCTCAAAAAACTGAAAGAGAAAATGATCCAGAAGGAAGGTCTACAATATGGGCAAATCTAAACAAATGTTTACTAAATAAAACAACTGCAACAATATTGGTTTTGTTGATAATATATCTATTTTTAACCCAACAGTTTCACATTCAGGATTATACTTTGAAATAATTTTTGCACAACGTTAGACTGGCATTCCCAAGCTTACTGAATATTTCCTCTTGGATGGTGATAAACAGCAAATCAATCTCATGGCTCCCAAAATCAATTCACCATCTTTCTCTGAATCTTTTCTTTTTTTTGTTTGTTTTTTCTTCTCCCCAGTTAAAAGTATCACCAATTTTCCAGTCACATAGTCTTTAATTTTCCCTATGCCCCAGGGAGGTACAAGGTCTGTAGGTCTAGAGAATCTAACTCATCATTTGTAATTTTGCTCTTTTGATATTCATTTACAAATGCATCATTCTTATTCTGGCCCTGTCTTCTTATACTGGTCCTATAAACTTCCTCTAATAAACTGTGTTCGCACCTGTCTTCTAAGATTCCTCAATATTTCTACATTTCTTATCAATTACAGCCTATACTTTCTTAGACTAGCATCTAAACGTCCTCATAATCCCGCTCAAGCATACCTTTATAAAACCACTTTCTGCCATTTCAACTACTGTTAGCCCCCTCTCCATCTTCAATATGAACTTTGCAGTCTAAGCCACATGTCATGCATATGGTATTACCTGGGAAAATAACATAATAAGCTTCAGGCTTTTCAACATATTTTTTATTATGCTGAAAACTCCCCTCTTTCCTCTTTTTTCTGCCTCTCTTCTATCTCTTCACTTCCTCTTCTCTTCCTCTCTCTCTCTCTCTCTCTCTCCCTCCCAACCTCCCCCTCCTCTTTCTTCTATCCCCTTCCTTCCCTCACATTCCATACATACCTTATTAAATGTCTGAATCTCACCTAGCTTTAAAGGCCCAGCTAAATTACTTTCACTTTAGGCCAGGGATTTAGCTCAGTGGTTTTGCCTCCTGCTGCGCAAGTGCAAGGACCTGAGTTCGATCTCCCGTAAAAAAAAAAAAAAAAATTACTTTCACTTCAATAATGGCTTCATTATCTCCCCTTGCTTCTTTACCTTCAGCCCTTCCCATTTCATCTCTATCTCACTTATAGGACTTTTATATTTTGGTGTACTCTTATTAGTTTTGTATATATCTTATTCTTGAACATTAATTCCCTAGATGTAAGGGTCCAAATCTAACTAACATCATCATAGGCCTTACAATACTTAGCAAACTGCCTTTCGGGGTGAGGATTTAGCTCCATGGTTCTGCTGCCTCCTACACAAGCGCAAGGTACCGAGTTCAATGCCCAGTACCAAAAAAACAAAACAAAACAAAAAAACTGCCTTTCATGTAATACATGATCAATAACAAATAAATTCCATATTACAAGCACTTACATTTATAGCCATTATATTGAAGGCCTATAAAACAAATCAGGAACAATAAAAATCTTTGTCTGCATTTATTTATTTATTTATTTATTTATTTATTTATTTATTGGTACCAGGGATCAAACTCAGGACCTTGTGTTTGCAAAGCAGGCACAGCACCACTGAGCTAAATCCCCGGCCCATGTCTGCATTTATTTTTAACCAAAGCAGCAAAAGAAAGAATTTTTTTAACAATCAAATTGGCCAAGGGCTTCACAGCCTGTCTCATCTCAGAGTAAATGGAGAAAGTGGCACTTCTTTGTCCTGGATATGTGATTCTGACATAGGCACATACCATGTAAATGTGTTTGCATGTAGTTTTCATTTTCCTTCTTCAACTGATTTACTGAAATCTCCCATTACCCTTAAAAATGTATTCAGCTATTTAACAGGAAAGGTTGCCAATTCAAAGGTTATGATGAATATATCCTCTAAGACATTGGATGTCTTGAGGTAAGGAAACAAAGAAAAGAAAAAAAAAAGAAAAGAACAAAGTGAGACATTAATACCACCAAGACACCAAACAAACAGATATTCCTAGAAACACTAATAGATACCAGAATAAATACCAATGTGCATCCCTACATATATTTAAGAATACTTTAAAATACAAATTTTGGAAGCACCTGTTAAATCCCTCAAACCAACTATGCCAGAAGCTTTGGGATCTAGTCACATATTCTCAGTATCACCTAGAAAAACTGCAAATTGTCCAGCCTTGTTCATAAAAGAAAAAAATATGCCTCTGCTGAATTTGTACACTCCTTGTACCATAAAAGTTAACAGCCTTGGCAGTGGAGATGGAATAATTAATAATTAAAATCTTAATGACTTAAATATTCTAATCTATTTATATCATAGATGGCAAGAAAGGGAAGATATGATTTGCTATAGAAATTTAAGATATCTTTACATCAACAATAAAATTTTGAATAAAAGTTAATTTACAATCATATTGATTTAGGTAGTAAGAGTAAAAGCTAAATAAAATATAGTATCTTAACAATTTATAGAAATTGATACTATGTATGCTTCTATGTGTGTGTGTGTGGTGCTAGGAACTGAACTCAGAGCTTTGTCTGTTCTACACAAGAAATTTATCACAGAGCTACACTCTCAGACTTAAATCTACACATTTACCAAAATAATCTTCTAAACCTGACACCTATGTTACCTCCTTCACTCAGATGATTATAAATGCAAAACAATAGTCTAAATTATATATTTTAAATTTAACAAGTAATTTAACTAAAAGCAATGACTGAACATTCAGTGCGACAATGTATAAAATAAAATAGAAATAAATGCCAAGTTTTCTAAAGATGAGACAAATCAAAGAAAACAGGAATAAAAAATCATAAATCAGATGGACATATTAAATAGGATCCTCAGGCAACGATCTAGTTTAATGTAACAATCAAAGAGAATAACAAAGTTTTTCTTTTCCCTTAAGCAAAGCGAACATCTTTGTATAGTTTCACAAAACTGACACATTTGAATAAAGTCCAAAGATGACTTCCAATTTCAGTGTTGTAATAATAGTATTTCCTTTCTACAGGAGGAACAAAAACAAAAAAACACAGTTCAATTATTTGTAAGGCTGCTGATGTCTGACATAGATGGTTCAATCTAAATGGAATTCTTTTAATATACTCTCCTAATTATGCTACTACTATTTAATGAACCAAGTGAGAATACATGATCATTCATAAAAGTGAGAGGCAATAAAAAGAAAAGATGAATCAAAAAAGAGGCAATAAAAGGAAAAGATGAATAAAAAACAAGCACTTGTTTAAAGAATATTCAGTCAGAAACATGTTTTGGAAAGCAAGCATTTGATCATCACTGTGATGATGATGGGGGAAAAGGTACACCATTAATTCCAAGTTATGTTTTATAGAAAACTTTAATGATTAAAATATATGAGATTACTGAATAATATATTTTGAAAGAAAGGAGACTAAAAGATGTTCTGTTTTCACTATCAGATATGGCACTGATAATAAATAGAAGGAAATATCAAATGTCTTCATGCTACAAACCTCAAGTTCTGACCTTATATCTTAACAATCTAATGAATAATATATCAGACAAGGTGGCCTGATGAAGCCTGCTGGGGGAGGTAACAGACTGTACCACTAGCTTCATTGGAAATAATAGTAATTTAAGTAACTTTAAAAGAAATAGAGCTCCTTGCACAGTATTCTGCATTCAGTAAGTGCTCAATTACTATCTCAAGTGTAATTGAAAGTATGTGAACTAAATCTTTTGCAGCATATACTTGTTTTAACATTGGTTGTCAAATACTGCAAGAGTAAAGGAAAACAATTTAGATGCGTAGGAAAATAATAAGCAATTTTACAAAATAAAGTAGAACACTGAATCTAGGCACTCTGAGTGAATTATGCAATTCATTAAACATGTATAGAGGAATTTGTTTCATCAAATGTTATTTCCCAATTTATATATCTGAAATTACCAGATATAAACTCTATAAAACTGAGAAACGTAAAGTTGAAAATAGAAACAAATACTAGAAGAGTTTTGTCCATCTCTAGTATTTAATAGTGAATTAATAAATCTAGTTTAATTTCTTGAGATGGAAACAGATTCGGCTTTCTCAATAAGTGTTTGATATTATAATTTATTATTTTATTAAATGAATCACTGAAGAAGTTCAAATAGAGTATTAACATATGGCCATTAGATAAATCAGCATATTTGCTTATCTTAGAGCAGGTATTTGCTACTTCTTCATGTTACACATTATTATTTTTTTAAAGTTAATTTTTTTTGTGTTGTACTGGGGATCAAATCCACAGGGACTCTGTAACTGACCTATGTCCCCAGTCTTTTTACAATCATTTATTTAGAGACAGAGTCCACTAAGTTACCTAAATGAGACTTCAATTTCTGATCCTCCTGCCTCAGCCTCCTAGAGTGCTGGGATTACAAGTATGTGCCACTGTGCCTTGCTAAAAGTTAAATGTTACTATATATGGGTTTGAAATTATCACACTGGGATCACACCAATGAGACATATGCAATAGTAAAATTCCATGATTTAGCTGAAATATCACACCATAATTATATTTTTAATGTTTTGTATTCTGTTAATTTGAAAGTAACTTGTCTATTCTTGCATTCCAATAGCAACAAACACATAGCTAATATGCAGACAGTGGTGTCTCATACAGCCTCCCCACAAAAAGGAGCAAAGCTCCTCAGAGAAATCATTGATTTCAATGCTATAAAAGAGTAGCTATGAGATGAAACTAAAATGTCTTCTTATGTCATAAAATGGGATTAGGTCACAATGATAGATTGAGAGTGGCCCTCACTAGAAAAATCAGGGGAAAATGATCATCAAAATAATCTGATACAAAAATTAACTATAAACCATTGAAAAACAAGAATCTATACTCCAATGCTTATAAGAAATCAATAAGCAGATAGTGAGCTAGATAGACAGATGGACAGACAGAGAAAGAGACTAGAAAGGAGAGATCCTGCTCAGTAGCATGCCAAGTGCCAACTGTTATGTTTGGGCAACTCATCATTTCATAACTATTATGAAAAAATATAACCTAGGCCAGTGATGGTGAATATTTTATAGATGAGTTCCCAAACTGCAACCCAAAACTCACTTATTTATCAGAGTGCCAACACTGCAATTAAACTTGAATACTAAGATTTTAGTTTAGAAAAAACAACTTACATATTAACATCTTTTTTCTTAAAAGAAAAACAGATAACACATGCTAGAAGTTCACCACCACTGACCTTGGAGGATATTCTGATGAGGATAAAGACATTTGCATGGCCTAAAAGTGTTTCTCCATATATTTCTTATTAATTAGAAGGGAAAATGGTAATATTACACTAGCGAAATTATCTAACAACTTGACCAAATGATAAAAATTGGCTTCATCAATGAGGCCAGACAGATATTGTGTACCTCTGGATGTGAATCCCCATACAGCATGGCCTATATGCAATTCTTGTCAAGAATGCCTGGCTTCAGTCTGTTCATTAGGAAATATTACCCATTTCCAAAATTTATATTCTTTTAAAAAGTCATTTTTAAAAAGTCAGTATCATGAGACACAAAGCATAGCTGTAGAAATCTTTCAAATTAAAGGAAGCTAAATAACCATGATATATCATGTAAAGGCACAAATTCCCAATGCTGAATGTCATCATATTGTATACCTAAAATGTACCAATGAACTTAATTAAAAAAAAAAGAGGCGGAGATGGAGGTGGAAAGGAAGGGAAGCAGGAAAAAAGAGGAGGTACTGTAGATGGAATGAGAAAGGAGGACATTAACACTAGGTGAATCAGGGTAAAAATATATATACTAGTGTTCTTTGTAGTATTCTTAATCTTGCATTATGTTTGAAATAACTTCCAAAATAAAAAGGTAACATAAATAGTTCTTTTAGTGTTTATTAGAATACTATATTATATTATTTTACTCAGATTGCTTTAAAGGAAATTATTTGAATTCTTATTTAAATAATTTAACTAAAGAAAAATTACAAGCATTAAATTACACCATCACTAGCTTTGAATCTTAGATCAAGAGGGTACAATTACACATGGCATATATCATTTTGGTCTGCCTACATTAAAAATTAAGACACAATTTTCAGAGAAATGTCACAAATTTATTTTTCTTATAAACATAGAACAGAGCTAGCAGGTTCCTTAAAATACCAAGCACAATCCCCTTATTCCACAGTTCATAAAACTGAGGTCACAGAGTCAGAGGGAAGCAAGACTAAAATCTTATCCTCTTCAGCCTTGTGACTTGCCAAAGAATAGACTTGGCTAGCACTCTGATACGTTTCAAAGAAATCCTTTATATACTATTCCTATGAAAAAGAGCATTACAACTGTTATATAATTAAAATGCTTATTTTAAAATAGTTTATAATTATATATTTTTGTTTGCAACAATTTCTTTTACATGATACTGTGTAAATACAGCAGATTAAACTTGAAATCTTTACTATAATCATGGATAACCATCATTAATGTCTTTCCACTTAAACTTTCCTCATTAAATGCACCATCTGAACTAGATAAATATAAAGGAGCCCATTTTCATTGGGCTACTTCTAACAATGCATGAAGTGATTTTCATTCAGCTACTGGTTTATAAGGTAACTGTTTTGTCAATATTCAATTTTTGATAGTATCCTTGTGAGAAAAACAGGCATGAGCTAGCATAACTCAGCTATACCAGCTTTTGTTTTATCTTCAGATATCTTAGTTGCTCCCCTTCATTTACTAAAGATTTTAGCAATTGAACCAGTCTTTTTGTCTACTCTAACTTGATTTGTTGTTTTTAGTGACTTCATCATCCACATCAAAAACCTATCAAGCCTCTGAATTTCTTGACTTATTCATTTCTCTTTTCCTAAAGGTAGCCTCTGGTATTTAATCCCATGGACATAACCTTATCACCAAAAATAACAAACCTTCTCAAATTCTAATCCTATCACAACATCTGACAATCTTTCTCCAGGAGTTTCAGCTTAATTGATCAAGTAGCCCTGCTAAATCAATCTCACAAATCCCCCATGCTGTGGATGAAATCAAAGGCCTTCCTCATGCTAGGCAAGTGTTTTACAACTGAGCTACATTCCACAACCACTGAATCAATGCTTATGTCCCAATGAGGCCGTAGTCCTTTGACTCATCTTTCATCACCACCCTTCAGTGTTCACCTCTACATCTACCTATAAAATGTGAGCAAAAAGAAACCTTTCCTCCTTTAATTTCTGTGTGTTAGGCATCAAGTCTCAGTAATGAGAAGTTGACTAAGAGAAATAGCCATACTTAATATTCTTTTCCCTAATGCTTCAACATCCTTTTCCAAGGGCCAGGGATTTAGCTCAGTGGTGCTGCCACCTGCCTCGCCAAGGCAAGGTCCTGAGTTTGATCCCTAGTACCAAAAAAAAAAAAAAAGTTTAATTTTGGCCGGGGATTTAGCTCAGTGGTTCCGCCGCCTGCCTTGCAAGTGCAAGGTCCCAAGTTGGATCCCCGGTAGCCAAAAAATAAAAACATCCTTTTCCAGTTCTGTATTTGTATAGCATTCAGGGAAATTAACATAGCTTGGAATAGCAATATGGATTTAAAGTAACAGTCATCAATTTCAAACATACACCTAATATTGCCCAACAACATTAGCAATACTATTGTAGATGGGTAAGTTAATTAGATATCTTGTAGGCAGTTAGACAGGGCCTCCCTTAAGGCTCCAGCCCTCCAGGAGCCAACATGGAGAACAACTGAGGCACATTCACTGGTTAGCATTATAAAAAGAGGAGGCACTACTTCCCCTGGGAATAGATAGCAGTGATTGATATTTTAAATGGAAAATTCTTTGTATGTGATTTGTTTTCCCATTTGACCCCTATTTAATCAAAATTACCTAGGTGACTATATTTGTAATCTTATTGGTTGGTCATGGTTTTGGCCCACCTCATCCCCACCTTGTAAATATCCATGGGATCTAATAGTTTTGTCCCACTTTGTACCCGCTTCACCACATGGCTTTGTTGTATAAAACATTTTTGAAAAGTGGGGTGGGGGGGCAACCCACTTTCCGGTCCCCCTTCTGTCTCTTTTAGACAGAAGCTTTCTTTCTCTCAATAAATTTTTCCTACTCTTAACCTCCATTGTTCCTAGAATTCATTCTTCAGTTTTAGAGGAAACAAACTCATGTTTCAAGTATCTAGTAGGTTTGGGAGTTACATCTCTTCCCCCTATATCAATACCACACTGACAATTACTTCACATTTTTGGAAATGATCCATTCTTCATCAACATAACCAACGCTATGACAGTTGCTAACTCAACTCTGTTGCTAACTCTTGATAATATAGAAACCATCAAATGGAAACAAACTTTTCATGTCAGTAGCAAATAATCTACATTTATACGATTTTCTTTTCCATACAAAGGAGAAAAGGGTCCTCCCAGCAAAGCTAAGTTCTTCCACATGTAGATCTAGAATCCCTCTCTTTTCGTTTTGGTTTTTTACTTCTCTCCTACATCTTTAACCTTTCCTTCCCAAATAGATTATTCTACCTTAACAACAACAAAAAAAAATTCCTTAATAACATATTTTGTGCAGATACCACCTTCTTTGTGCTCCAGAGCCAAGCTTTTCAAGAGTTGTCTAACTGCACTGCTTACACTTCTTTCATCTCTTATTTCACTCTTCAACTCACAGCAACATAGCATCTACTTCAAATCCTCTTTTAAACTTCCTACAGGCATCAATGACCTCGATTTGTCAACTCAGTGGATATTTTGTGATCGTCCCACCTAATCTCTCAGTATTTGATTCATTTGATCATATTCTCTTTCTTGGAACGTTTTTTTGTCTTATTTCTATGAAACCACACTGTCCTACTTTTGCTGCCTATACTTTCCTTAATTTGCTTTCCTGGATCATTCTCCTTTCTTTAACCATTAATTGATAGAAAGTCTTAGGTCTTCTATACTATACTTCCTTCTCTTCTCTATGTATAATCTTTCACAAAGTAATTTCATACAGCTATATTAATGTCATATACATATACATATATATTTATACATATATATATATCAATGATTTTAAACTGATATCACTAGCTAAAACTAATTACTAGAATTCCAGACTCAAAATCTTGCCACTCATCTAACATCTCCAGGATGATTTCTAAAAGATATTTCAAATGTAATATAGCTCAAGCAGAACTACTTACTCCTGTTGCCACTCTCAACCCTGCCACTACCTAAGTCTCTTCCTTTTCAATAAGTTGTAGTCTCGGTGGAGTGACTGGGATGGAATTTAACTGGACTGGACTAAAGAGAGTATAGATGTGAATATAAACACAGAAAGTAATAGGTAGAGAAATTTTTCAAAGGATTTTACTATTTGGGAAGCAAAAAGATGGGGACAAGATAGAGAAGATTAAGGAAAGTGCTGTTCATCAGCAAGAGGAGGTACTGGAGTATGCTAGTATGCTGCTTAAAATGATCCAATGAGAAGAAAAAATATATATGGTACAAGGAAAGGAGTCAAATCACTGAGAGATGGGAACCAGTGCACAAGTAGACAGGTTGCTCTTGCTGAGAGGTACAAGGACTCTTTCTGTTCACAATAATAAGAAATAGTATGGAGAAAGATGCAGGACAATTTGTTGAATTTAGCAATGGAAGATGAAGGGGCTCTTTACCAAGTACCTCTAGATTTGTCAGTGAATTATGAGGCAGGTCATTGGAGGCATGTGCATGTTTGTGTGTCTCCATGCATTTGTATGGTATATATGCTTCAGGGACTGCGGGAAGAGACATGAGCAAAGTTGAAAAGAAAAGGTAGAAAGTAGCAGAGTTAAGGAGTAAGGCTGAAAAGATACCAGGAAATTTAAAATACAGCATGGAGTACCTATGTAGTCATGTATAGAGTTTAACTGACCCATCCCCAAATTCACATATATACCAGTTTAGTAGATTTTTCTTTTACTGTAAAATCACAATTTCTTAATATGCAAGCAAAGTATTTTGGCATAAAACAACATCAGATATTTTCTTTGTTATTTGGTCAAATAGAAAACTATTATAATGGCTTACAAATGAAATAACATTATAGACAAACTAGTTATTCCATTTTCTTTATACAAATCTATTTCTGTTTAGCGATGTCAAAAATTAATTTGATGATATAGAAGCATGCAATTAATGTTGCATTGTAGTAAAATCTATGCCTCATTCAAACGTGTTTCTATTATTTTGTGGTTTACTATTAAATGATCAGAAAGCATGATGTCTTAATGTCAAGAGTATTTATTTAAAATTATACCAAGTAAGCAAGTTATATTTACAGTACTAGCAGCACTAGCTGACACTGTTTGTCTTCCTGTTAGCGATTTAATTTAGAGCTTTCTAAATGCAAATTAAGAAAGTCTCTGCTCCCTAGATAGTAAATAGATTTTTTTCTTTTTTTAATATCTCAATTGTATTAGTGGTGTTATTTTAATGGTACTATATTTACATACACCCTTCATGCACAGCCCTCAAATTACTTTGTAAATATTAAAAGCATGCCTACAATTTTCTCCTATTGAAGCTCTGCAATGTACCATTAAAATTATCCACAGCAAAAGGCAAAATACTACTATTTTTGTATAAGAAATAAACTGATACTCTGGCTTTCTGATTTCTCCAATGGACAAAAGTGAACAATATCACAATCTATATCCTCTCACCACCAGAATGTAAATACAAAGGAAATCTATGAAACTTAAAACATCCCAAGCTATAAAAACTCCTCTGCATTGGCCTTTCAATTTTCAGCTCCATTTTATTACAAAGCAACTAAAACACTGGAGGGGCTAAACAGCAGAAAACAGTTTTCAAGGTCACCGAATCCTCTTTCTGTCAAGCAAAGATTGCAAGAGTTGGAGGGATAAAGTCTTTTTTTTTTCAAAATAACTCATCACAGCTTCTCAAAAATTGAAATGCTAAAAGTGATGTACTTGTTTACATTTACAAAATGCCATTCACTCATTTGAAAACTATCAACAAAGGAAATAGTAACCTTGACAGTCATAAATCTGTCAACTTTTTAAAAAATAAAAAATAATGTCCACTTGGTTTTGTGAACTTTTCTTCTGGATAAAACAAAATAAATAACATTTTCATAGGCTTAAGTAAATTTGAACTCTCAGAACGGATGTCCACATATTTTAATTTGTAGTTATTACCAGATAAGTATTCTTTAAAAATCTATACTATAAGGTTGTTTAAAAATGAAAACATCCTTCTATACCTAACTTAGAAAATCTAGTTGAAAAGTGAGTTTCTTTTTTGAAATAAAGTTTTATTTTTAATGGATACATAGTAATTATATGTATATATATATATTTATTTATGGGATACAATGTGACATTTCAATGTATATATATAATGTATAATGACCAAATCCAGGTAATTGGCATATCTATGACTTCAAACATATATCACTTCAATGTTGGGGACATTCAAAATCCTCTTGATATATGTTAGATCTGGAATATTCCACCCAAAGGCTTACATGTTAAATGCCTGGTCCCCAGCATAGCACTATTGGGAGGTGGTGAAAACTTTAAGAGGTGGGCCTAGTGACAGGTCACTGGAGACTTGTTGTTGAAGTAGATTATAGGACCTCAGTGTCTTTTTGATTTTTCACTTCCTAGCCATGCGGTGAGCAGTTTTGTTCCCACTATAATGTCCTACCCGCAAGTCTAAAGCAATAGATCCAACTTATTATGGAGTGATATCTCTAATATGTGAGCAAAAATAAACCTTTTCTCTCTATAAGTTGATTACCTTAGGTAATTTATTAGTGACAAAAAGCTGACTAACACACCAATATCTCTCTACAAGCTATTTGAAAATAATTGTCAACCATATACATTCCACTGTATCATAGAATATTAGAAATAATTCCGTCTGTTCAAATGCAACTCTGTACCCACTTAACCATTCTTTTTCTATCCCTCCACCACACTCTTTGTAGGCAGTAATAACTACTATTCTATTCACTATTTCTTTGATAACCACTTTTTAGTTTTCAGGTATAAGTGAGAACACGAGAACCTGTCTTCCTGTGCCTAATTTGTTTAACATAATTTTCTCCAGTTCCATCCATGTTGCTCCAGATAACAGAATGACATTCTGTTCTATGACTGAATAATATTTCAATGTGTATATATACCACATTTTCTTTATCCATTCGTCAATGGACACCCACATTAATTTCACATCTTAGCTATTTGTGAATAGTACTGCAATAAACATAAGGATAGATGCCTCTTTGACATACTGATTCAAAAAAAGAATTTTTCATTTAAACAACTAGAGTGAGTTAACAACTTTTAGCACTATTATGCAATATAAACTTGCTTAAATTTTGCTTCAATGTCAATTTAAGTAATAAACACAACAAACAAGATGACAAGCAATAGCTTCCCCAATTTAGTGACAATAATTGTACCATTTCTTTGATTCTTATGAAACTATCAAAGTTGAATTGACTGCACAAAACAGAAATGAACAGAAATAGCATTTAAGGTTATCCCCTGGCCCCTCCAACACGGCCCCCTACAGATACACATACATGAAAAAAGTTCATATTATGATGGCAATACTCATCCAAGAACAAACATTCCTTATTTTAAAGTATAATAGCATTTTGATGAGACTTTACTTTGAATGATTGATTCTTGTATTTTCTGGAGCTTATTTTGTGACATTAGTGAGATTCTTTCAATAAAAATATGTCAGTTATCTGAGAAAATATTAGCTTCCTAATTCACACAGGGAGAGGATTGTAGTTCTACATTTAATAAAACTTTTTCCAAAGCACAGTCATTACCATGAAAAAGAAATTTTCTGTGTTCAAAAATTCATCTGAAAAACATTAAAAACATATTAATAGATCAGTAACTCTGATGCTCTATCACAATTGTCACTACTGTCACAACAAATTCTAAGTGGTGATTAATGGTAATATTTTTCATTATGTTATTCTATTTAAAATACTAATATGCATAGAAGGGCATTATTATTCTGACTCAAAAATAACTAACTGACATTCAGAGAAATTAAGGTGTTCCTGGCTGCTTATCAGCTAATATTTAAACTCATATATTCTGATGTCAAATCATGTACTCTCAATTAAACTCTCACCAAAACAATAACTAACCTTTGCAAGAGTAAAAGTCAGTAGATTACATAAGAATCTATCAACAAATTTTACTAATGCCAGTTGATCAATGTATAATCTTGCACCCAAGAAGAAAAGGAACAATAGAACCAAAAAAAGATGAAGTTTTTATTTATACTTTTTATTTCTGCTGGTATTTCTGTATTTTTGAATGGTTTATTTCAGTAACAAAATCAACCTATGTTTGACTCGCCAAAGAAATATGAATACTACAAATTTTACTGATTAACCAGAAGCTTTATTGTAGAAAGTTTATAAAGGAAAATTCATTAAGTAAAGTAAAAATTTCTCATTAACATAAATTTTCCCAGAATCAACAAATAATTAATTCAGAGGGAAAATACGTATTGCTTTTCAGAATGTCTTGGCTAACTTCTTTCCAATTTTTAGTTTTTATTAGTACATGTTTGTAGCACATAATGCTTATGTTCCTCATAGGGATTTGGTACATGTGCGTAACACATCTTTTTTTTTTTTTTTTTGGTACTGGGGATAGAACTCGGGACCTTGCACTTGCGAGGAAGGTGCCAGAACCACCGAGCTAAATCCCCCACCTAAGTATAACACATCTTAATTCTTTTTTCATCCTCTTCTCCTTCCTTCCCTTCCCCCTCCCTCCACATCTCTGCTAACTTCTACCATAATAGGGAAGATATGTAGAAATATCCATAACAGGGTAATGGCCACCCTACTTCTCTGAAAATAAGTTTCTGAAATAAAATTGGAACATGTTACCCCATATGAACTGACATAAACACTTGACAAGCAGAAATTCTCTATTCTATCAGCAAAGGTTTTTCCCTTATAAAGCCTCTCTCACATATTACCTCACTTTATCACTGCAGGACTATAGCTTGGCAACTTCCTGCAGCATCTGTCAATGTTTTGACACAAGAAGTTTGCAATAGCTAATAGAAATGTTTATTTATGAATTGAACGCATGAGCCAAGGAAGAAATGACCATACTGTCATGAAAGCTTAAGTCAAATGTCAGTATACAATAAGACAATATGCATTTGTCAAAACTCACAGAAGTATACAACACAAAGAGTGAATCTTGATATAAACTAGGGGCTTTAAAAAATAATAATTCATCAGTATTATTCATCAACACTAACAAATTTACCACAGTAATGCAAGATGTTAATAACATAGGAAATTCTGTTGGAGAGGACTGGGAGTGTAGTTTAGTGGTAGAGCATTTGCTTAGCATGTGTGAGGCCCAGGGTTCAAATACTAGCACTCTGCAAAAAAATATACTGCGAAAAAAATGAGCATATGAGAACTCTGAACTACCTGCTAACTTTTTTGGTAACTCTAAAACTGCTATTAAAAATAGTCTATTTTAAAAGAAGTACCATATATACAAACAAGGAAATGCCAGGCCTGGATGAAAAAGTAACCTTTTAAAATTATTGTTATTTTGAAAACAATAAAAACAAAAAGAAGGAAAGTTATTCAGACTTCCACAGAAATGTTAGTCATCAAAAGAAAGACTGGAGAGAAAAAACAATGAACACCATTATGTATTATTTATTATTTTGATTTCTAAAATGTAGCAGTGCAAAAGCACCTCCAGCAACATGTATAAAAATGTCAATCTACATATTAAAATGAAAACCCTTCAAAACAACCCAAATACAGACTAATAAAGCAGAGGTATACATAAAATTTAATGAAAACAGACGTCTCTAGTTACTGGAAAAGTTAAAACCACCTAAAGCAGGCTTCTCAGAGCCATGACATCTAATGATGTGAGCTACAATTCTGTCAGTTCAGAAAGAAATAATGACTGAAGATCCAACATATTTCTAGTCTGCAACACCTCAAGCCCAAAAAGCATGGCAAGCAAAAGTACCATGTAACACTCAAATCAACTGAGATATGTTTTGTTAAGTTATATAAACTGTGAAAAGCACATTCTTTTACCTTACTATGCTAGGAAACATGCAAATGTGTTTAATAAATGTTTTCAATAATAATGCCTTAGAATACTACTATAAACACCCCATTCTGAAAACATACAACACACACACACACACACACACACACACGGCTAGGTTATTTGCCTGGTCTCATCCTTCAAATATCATAAAAATATGAAAAATTATACAATAAGTCATTCAATAAAAAATCATGACAATGCCTAGTTTAATATATCAAGAAAGTACTAGGCTCACATATGTAAGGTAGAAATTAAACGTGAAAATTAGATCAGTAATCACAAGGTCGCTACAGCATAATATGGCCTTCAGGGAATCAACCAAGTTTACTGTTCTTCAGTAAACTCTAAATGCCTGAGAAAGCAAACAAGAGCAGTGTCTCTAAACTTGAATCATTTACACAATGAGAATTTTAGACAATGATTTGCAAGGTGACTTTCTGATTTCATATACTTCAGTTTTATGACATAGACATGACCTATTTTGTTTTAGGAAACTTGACTGTCTTCCATGTTTGCATGTATTGCACGACTGTCACAGGAGCTCCAAGGCAAAAGATATACAATGAGCCCGGAGATTTAGCTTAGTGGTTCCACTGCCTGCCTTGCAAGCACAAGGTCCTGAGTTCGATCCCGGTACTAAAAAAAAAAGATATACAATGATACAGAATTCATCCCAGAAAGCAGGAGAAAGTGGCTCAGCTCCAATCACAAATACAAAAGTTAGAAAAGGGTTGAAATCCTGTCAAAAGATTGTCACAGATGGAGACTTAGGAAGGGGAATATAAAAATACATAATAAATCTATCTCTATTTGTATGGAAGCCAAGGCTAACGAATAGCACTACTTATATAATTTATCTTGAGTCTATCTATATTACAATTATTTTACTATGTTCTTTTACCCTAAAGTAACTAATGTAAAACTTCTTAATCTAAAAGGGAACTTCTAGTTTAATTAGTTGTACCAGTTTTACATAAAAACAACTACAATCACAACAAAAACTGTACTTTATCTTAAAATATCTTAAAATAAAATTGAAAGTCAAATGAAAACTTTAGGAAAACTCCACTAATTGCAACAATGGTAATGAATGGTTAATATAAATGTATAACATGGACTTCTTATAAATAAAAAAATATATCCCTATAATATAAAAATGAGTAAAACTATATGAAAATAATAGACAAAAAATAATGGTCAACAGGTAATAGTATAATTTCAGTTAATTAGCAAACAAATATAAATAAAAACAATTTCCCCCATCAATTTGGCAAATACTTTTAAGCATGATATTCAGTGTTCATGAGTGTTCTACATGATTCCCAATCATATATGATTGATAGTAATATAAATTTGAACACATTTTCCAGAAACAATTTGGCAATACATGAGAAGCTTAAAATAACTCTTACAATTCCTGCAGTAATTTCAATTAGATATTTGAAAAAAGATTGATATTGTGAAATAGGAAGAAAAGGTCTAAAGGAGTCGGGGAAGTGGGAGGGGTAGGAGTAAGGAAAGAAATGAAAAGAAAAATATGAGAAAAGGAAAAAATGGAAACAAAGTCTTTGTAAATAGGAAAGGGTAGAGGGGTGAAGGGCAGGGGAATGGGGAAAAAATAAGAAACAAGATACATCATGTAAAGGTACAAGATCCCAATGATGAATGTAACTGTATTGTATACCTAAAACGTACCAATAAACTAAAAGAAAAAAAAGAGACTTATATAGAAGACTACTTTTGTTGATGTTGCTGTTTGGGAATCTGGGGATCAAACTCAGGGTTTTATGCATGGATTCCATAAGTATTCTACTATTAAGCAACACTCCCTGCCCCTACAAGACTATTCCATGTGATATAAGATGGTCAAATACTTAGAAACACTGTAAATAGTGAACAACAGGGTAATAAATAAGTCATGGTATAATCTTGCAATGGAATTTTACATAGCCATCAAAATAACATATTTACAGAATGTCTTAATGTGAGTTTCATAAAACAGGATACAGTACATACTACATATACTACAGTATATACCACATTATATGATAAAGTATACATGCTACATAGCAAAATACAGATAGAGAAACTATTAATGAAAGAACATATAATACAGACAAAGGACATATAGACCAGATAACAAGCAACTGCAAGAGCAAAAGACGTGAGGAGAGACAGCAGAGGACACATATGTATAGTTGCAATCTAACTAGTACAAAGTCCACTGTGTTTTCCTAACAATTATATTACAGTAAAGTACAAACAAGACAGAATAAGGTCATCTTATTAGCCAGGTAACTAGAAAAAATGGTTAAAGAGAAATTTTGTTCACCTCAATATTAATTATAATCTATCCCTCCATTAGGCATAAATTCAACTGAATTAATAACAGAGTGGAATTCCATATTTACTATTTAAAAGCTGTGTAACTTCAAGGAAAATACTTAGCTTTTTAAATACCTATTTCTTCAACTGCAAAATTGACACTAAAAAAATAGTATCTATACAGTACAAGGCATCTGCCAGCAAAAAAATGAGGAGAGGTAGGTAAACTCATCTAGCATGTTATAGAGCACAACTTAAATGTTCAACAAAGCAAATATTCACTGCTTTTTAAATGATTGTCATATACTTAATGCACCTCCCTAAAGTTAACGTTCCTACAGCTAAACACGTTTCCATAAATTAAAGAGCAAGGTCTCAAAAGGTACACTACTAAGGAAACGCATAAATTATATACTTTGTTACTTGTTTAAGTCTGGCACAGATAGAATGATGGTCATTTCTAATTGCATTCTTAACTCTTTTTTTTTGTTGCAGTGCTAAGGATCAATCCCAGAGCCTTGTGCATGCTAGACAAGTGCTCTACTACTACTAAGCTCTATTCTCAGCCCTTTATAATTTATTTTTATCACCAGCTCCACTAAACCCCTGGCTCCACTTTCATACACATTTTATATGTATGAAGGTATGAGTTCAGTATTGTGGGCAACTGTGAAAACACTCAACATAAGCGCTACACAGAGCATATTCCCCAAAATGATACATAGATAGCCCTATGACCCTGCCCCAAAATATTTTATTTGGCAAATAGTCTACAAATTTATAGACTATTTACATATTTTGATTCTTATTTTACATCTCAAAAATAGACTTTCAAAAATACTGACTTTTGTAGCAGCTTCTAAGACGTCTGCAAACAGAAAAAATAAAAATGTTAGTGAAAGCAGATATAAAATATTAGCATTAATCATTTTATACAAAATCTAGCCATATATTTAAGCAATTTAATACTGAACTTTTTTGAAAGAGTAGGAATGGTGAAAATAAGCCTAATTCCTCCAACTTAAAGTCCTTTACACTTATGGAGAGTACTTCTAAATTTCAAACCTTAAATTAAGAAAATATTTGTTAAACTAAATGCCTAATATTCAAATGGACAATATAATGCTAGAGTTTTTCTCAGTGATAGTTAACTTTATTCCAAATACTATTTCTCCTACCATTTTGACTCCCTTTCACATGAGCCTTAAAAGAAAATAAAACAAGACAAAACAAAAAACAAACCTAATTGCATTATCTCTTTAGATCCTTCCTCAAGCTTGATTTCTCTGGTAGAAATGCTTAGGACTCCCAAAGAACTGAATACAAGCTTTGAATCTCTCTGGCTAGAGATACATGTTCTAGAGCTTACATAATGTGCCCACATCATCTCATTTAAAAGTGCCAAGGTGGTGCTCAAAATATCTAGTGCATCTTTAATTTAAAAAATTGAAGTCAAGCTTCTTCTTAATGAAGTTGATTTGTGATCTGAAAATAGCTCCCATTCTTCACCTTATATACTTGAGACTTTGTAGAAAGTAGGTCTATATTCATTTGATCATACTACTTCATGATATGCAACCTCTTTTTGTGTTCTAGAAATTGAGATTTGCAGAATCAAAACTTTAAAACAAATTTTTTATGCAGCATAACTTCTGAATTTCTGTTCATTAACTTCATGCAAGAATCACTTCTAATAATGAAGGAGTCCCATATATCAACACTATATGAATACATTCATATTTCACGCTTATTAGTCTCTGCACATGTAATCTCTTTCCCTGGTGTGTCCAGTACATGTGTCTCTGTCGTAGATTGCTCATTAAATCTGTTATATTTCATTTGAGCACTGAATCACTGTGACTGAATAAGACATTTCAGAATCCAAGGCCTGTGATTCCTTCCTCTTGTGTATTTCTTACAAAATCTTACAAGCAGAGCTCTGGTAGTATTGTAGAAATAATGCATACAATAGCCAATATGTTCTCTAAGAGTATCAACAAGGTTATCACAAAGGTAGACTGGTATCCTCTATGCCTCCACTGTGCATGCAGGTAATATGCCCAGTATCTGACAGTGTTTGAGAAGTAGCAATCCTTATTCTTTTTAATGGGGACCTCTGAGACCACCAATGTCTAGAAAAATACCATACTGTTACACAGAGACTATTCCTAGATTACTGTATCAAGTCCACACACACATGCATGCGCACATGCACACACGCGTGCATGCACACACACACACACAGACATTTGTGTTAAATTAAATAGGAGTTACAATGGTAATATATTCCTGCTTGAATTATAATGTTCTGAATTTAGTTCTTTATAAAGAAAGTTATGTTAAAATAACACAGTGGTGCAGATTACAAGTATGGATTAATTTTTAAATCCTTACATGGCAGCAGTTAGATTTCTATCTTTTTTCTACTCTAACATTATAAAAGAACACTGCTAGAGGAAGAAGTTTTGACTTTTCCTTCAGAACAAGTTCTGTGCAATCCCGAGGTAAGATATTTTGCAGACTTAACAATTCAACATTGATTTTCACTTTCTTATTTTGTGGAACCTTAGGCTAACTACATCTAAAAAAAAAAACTACACTGTAAATATTATAGATTGTCTTAGAGGCCAGTCTGTATCACAAATGTGTTTTTATTCAAATTATGCTGGATACCATTATCTACATATATAATAATAAAAGTAGACTACAATGCTTATTGAAATAATTATATTTTTCAATGACTTTCCTCATTCTAATTTCTGTGTATAAATTCTGACCAAATGCTATCTGGTAGTATCTGTACCCTTTTAGTTTTCATTTTTAGCAGTAATATAAATATTGTCATTATGTTTTAATTCATAAACAGTGTCACAGTCAAAGAAATACTTACATTAACAATGTTTACTCTATAAAAAACCAAAATAATAATTTCACAATTTTATTAACATTTAAATCCCTATTAAAATATCAATAACTTACAAGGTGGTAATAAATTGATTTTATGACATGTTAAGCTAACAGGATAATTCCCTTTATGATCATTACTAGAAAGACTCAGATATAAAACATAAAGAGTTATCATCAAAAGAACACTTGATCCTTCAAATTACATGTATGTATTTTCTTTTGTGGGCTCTTGTTTTTAATAGATACTCATTACCTTATAATCAACAAGATATGGTCTTACGTAACATTTAGTTTAAGAGATTGAACAATTACCTTTATCCACCAACTGCTAAGAAAAATCACTCAGTTAACACTGAGGGAACCAACTAATTATCGAAATGATTTTGATTTTTCACCTCTTTTCTTTCAAACATCATAAAGAAAGTTAGAATTTACGTACATACATTGCTAAACTCTTAACACATTCTCTATTGCTTTGTTTTACTTAAACACAGAGACTTTAAATAATTCATAAAGTATTTTACTTTCTTAAGGGTAAGTCATGTTATAGGAATGATCATTTTAAAAAGAAAAAGACAGGAAATAAACCCAGAAGGACAGCAACATAGGAACTAATGGAGATGACCTTTCAAAAAGACATTTACTAGCATTCTAATGCAACTGATTCAGTTTATTAGACTTGGCATCTTTCTAGGCTCTAATGCTATTATCTTACCTTGGAAAAATCAGTATATTTTGGCTTTGAGGATTTAAAACATTTCAAGTTACTAACTAGTTTTAATTATCTTCTAATCTTGCTCATAAAAATCTCACATTTTCATTTCTTGACACAGAACAGCTATCAAATCTAGAGATATCTATGAAAACATACTGAAGATCTGAAGATCAAATAGTCTCAACTGAATTTTAATAGCATACCAGAGATTGTTTTTCTGGTAGAAAAAAAAAAGAAAGTCTTTGTGGATGCCTGGTAGTTGGATATGAGACTTTCAAAATACAGAATCTGGAATCTTTGGGAAAGATAACAAGACAAGAGTTTTCACAGGTTCTTTAAGGGTGTCATGGTCTTTAGAATTTCGGGCCTTTGAATAGTATATGCTGTCAGTGAATGGATCTATGAAGTAAGGAATTAATGATTCCAGTAGGAACACTGAGTTATTTGAGAACAATATAATGCAAACAATTTAGTTACTTAAATAAGTCACATCTTCTTCAATAAAGAAGTTTTATCCTTTAGGCAAAACTAAAAGGATACAGAGTTGGGAGTGAGGCTCAGTGGTGGAGCACATGCATGTTCCAGCACAAATCCCCAGCACAAAACGGGGTGGGGGGGGGAGTAGGAAGGGGAAAATGTTAGGGGATAGAGGGGAGAAAAATGAAAAACGCACTAAAAGATGAAAATTAAGTTTTCATAACATATTCTTTAAAAAAATGTTCCAGCAAACGTATACATGTCCTTCTATAGTTGGGATAATCTCTTTAAAATTACTTTTTTAAAACATAAGATTTGTGGATCTGAATGATTTTTTTCAGTGAAACACAGAAATAACAGGAGATATAAAAAAGGACAAAATAAGTACTACGTCAGTCCCCAGAGCTTAAAAATTAAAGACATTAGACTAGAAAAAAAGGATACACATAATAGCTACTGTTAACTATCTAGTAGCATAAAACATTGCTTCAAAGATTTGGCACTACGTTGATCAAAACTCAAAATTCCAATCAAGATGACAGGAATAACTTCAGGAGAAGGAACCATAATTAGCAAATTGTGATATAACAGCCTTTAACAAGTTCTAAAACTAAATTTAACACTTTCTAGATCTACAGATGATGTAACCACCTCTTATTCTCATTACTTCTGCTTGGGCAGGCACAATGTCTTACCTAGATTTCTTCTGCAATAAATTCTGGAGGGGTCTCTTTGCCCCAGTGTCAAATGCTCCCTTCACCTCCTCCAGCCAGATCCCGATCATTGCTCGCATCATAATCACAGTCATCTAATATTTTGATCTGACAATGGTTACTTCTCTGCTTAACATATATTCATATTTGTAATATTCATATTAGGGTACAAAATGCAAAATCTACATGTTAGGTCATCACTAATTTTGTCCCTTCTCACCTCTATACATACATTTCTTACTACTTTTTCTAGAAATACACTAACAACAACCTGAATTTTTTAACATCATCACAGTTTCTCAAATATTAACATGTGCTCAAAAGGGTACTTCTACTCTGCCTAGAATTCTTTGGTACTGCAATCCTTTCTCAATTAGGTAATCCACATTTAGAGTATAACAATCAGACCAGGCATTGATATCCACTGGGAATTCTTGCTTATGCTTCTTCATCTGAGTTAAGTGGCCCTCCTGATTTGTGATCCTGCAGTATCCACTCATCTCTATCCTGGCATTTACACATGTTATGATAATAACCTATTTGCCTATCTTCCCCAATACCCTTGAATTCCCTAAGGAAATCTTATTTCTGTATCTCTAGCTTTTAGTACAGTGCCTAAAAAGGAGGAATACTTCATAAGTGAGTATCTACTTTTGAAAAAAAAAACTAGCTTGTAACACTACATAGCCTCCTATTACCAAGATTGGATATAGGTAGACAGCCTGTACATGGAATGATTCTTGACAAAAAGGAAGGATATATATATATAATGTTATAACAAACATGCTTTTGAAGGCAGTTGCTGTAAGTTTTATAAAATTATAGACTTATCATTTCTCAAAATTTCTACATTATAAGAGCCCTGCCACAGTGTCTAAGTAAAGCATAAGGTTATTCCTTGAAATCATATCATTTTTCATTGTAGTAAAAATTAGTTAAAGAGACCTTTTATGGGAATCTAGAAGCCAATGGCCTTCATACATGAACAGCTCCCCTGAGGACAATGTCAATGTGGATATTGTCTACATAAAATAATGAGCCCTAAGTAGCATGATTTGATGTCACACATTAGAACTGATAAATAATGCAAAGGATGATTAATAAGTAGGCCTTGGAAAGCCAGAAAAAGTATAAACACTAAAAGAAACAATGACCATTGAAACTGACAAATATTTTAAAGCCTAAATAAAGTACTTTTGCTAAACTAAATAAGAAATAAAGTCACTGCTCAAAAATATGGACAATCAAGGCAAGAAATCTCTAAAGTATAATTTATTCTATTAAAATTAACTTAAGTATGTATTTCCTTTTTTAAAATTAACTTTATTGGTACATTTTAGGTATACACTTTGATCACATTCATCATTTGGAATTTGTAACTGTATATGATATATCTTAGTTCCTGTTTTTCCCATTCCCCTTCCCTACCTTTCACCTCTCCACCTCTCCCTATTTATAAAAGCTTTGTTTTCATTTTTTCCTTCTTTTCTCATATTATTTTCTTTCCCTTCTTTCCTTTCTCCCAACCCCCTATTTCTCAATTTTTACCAAAGGTCTACTATCTAGAATATATAAAGAACTTTAAAAAGTCAGACACCCCCCCAAATTTAAAGATCTAATCCAAAAAAATGGGCATCTGAAATGAACAGACCTTTCTCAGACAAAGAAATAGAAACAGTAAATAAACATATGAAAAAATATTTAACATCACCAGTCATTGGAGAGATGCAAATGAAAACAATGCTGAGATTTCACCTCACTCCAGAAAGAATGGCTGCTATCATGAAATCAACCAATAACAAATGTTGGTAGGGCTGTGGGAAAAAAGGAACCCTGCACCATGGTTGGTGGGAGTGTAGCCTGGTGCAACCACTGTGGAAATACCTGAAAGAACTAGGACTAGAAATCTCATTTGACCCAGCTATTTCCCTGCTGGGTATCTTCCCAAAAGAATTAAAAACATCATACCATAGTGATACATGCTCACCCATGTTTATAGTGGCACAGTTTGTAATAGCTAAATCTTGGAAACAACCCAAATGCCTGTCAACTGGAGACTGGATAAAGAAGACGTGTGTGGGTTTTTTTTAATATAGTACTACTCAGCCACAAAGAATGATAAACTAGAGACATTTATAGCTAAATGTGTGCATATCGTGGCCATACTCTTAAGTGAAATAAATAGGACACACATGTATAAATACCAAATTGTCTCTCTGGTGTGAGAAACTGAAAGAGTAAATGAGGACCAAATTGTATAATAGAAAATGTGAATTAAGTATATATTTCTAATCATTAAAATTAAAGCCATGACTTAGTTTTGAATCATTAGCTATATCATCATGATAAAATTGATAACACTATATTTTCCTATTGCCATGAAAAATCACTTTATTGCAGATAGGTAAGTTAATTAAATATCTTGTTAGACAGGATCAGCCCTCAAGGGGCCAACAAGGAGGATAATCAAGACACATTCATTGAAGGCCAGAACTGTAAAAGGAGAGAAGCTACACACCCTTGTACTTCCCCTGGGGATTAAGAGCAGTGATTGATATTTTAAATAGGCATCAATCACCTGGGTGGGGGGTCAAGGTTTTAACCCAGCCTCTTCAAGAAATATCCCTGACCCCCATGCTTACTGAAAATCCTTGTTTGCTTGCTATGAGACTTGCTCCCCCATTGGAACTCCATTTAATCAATATTACCTGGGTGACTGTACTTGTAATCTTATTGGTTGGTCATGGTTTTGTCCCACCTCATGCCCACCCTGTAAATTTCCATTGGGTCTTATAGTTTTGTCCCACTTTGTACCCGCCTCACCATATGGCTTTGCTGTATAAAACATCTTTGAAAAGTGGGGTGTGTGGGACTGTGTGATTCAAAAGTTAATTACTCCCCTAGGTTCTGTTGTAAATTTGATGGTTGGAGTGTGTTTGCCTCGGGACAATGGACAATCAGTAATAGGGCGAGATTACTCAGCCATCTGTTTGCCCTAAAACCAAATGTCCCCGGGCCCAGTATCTATAGGACAATCTGTAAATGTGCTGACTATCCACACAGGGTGGTCGTGACTATTAGTCAAGATGTCTGCTGACCATCAGCATGTGACAGTGAGCCACTAACCTTTGTTCTTTTCTTTCTGTAAATCTACATGTTAACCCCCCCCCCCCTCAACCCCCTATAAAACAGCCTCGGACTCTGAGCCAGTTGCCTCTCTGAGCTATTTTGCTTCCGGAGTGCCGTCTGGCCAGACTAATAAAGGTCTGTTTTCCCAACACGGCCTGTGTGTTCCTTCCCAGGTGGTCCTCGCTGTAGTCAGCTCCTCAGAGCGTTTGGTAAGGCCCTTGGTCATACAGGGTGGGCAGGAAACCCACTTTCTGGTCCCCCTCCTGTCTCTCTTAAATTTTTCCTACTCTTAACCTCCATTGTTCCTAGAATTCGTTCTTCTATTTTAGAGAACATGAACTTGTGTTTTGGATATCTAGCAGGTTTGGGAGGTACATCTCTTCCCCCTATATCAACTTCACTAAAAATCCATAGGAGTTAATGTAAATCACTTCTTAAAAATGTAATAGGTGACAAATACATATATATACATATATATATATGTATATATATGTATATATATATAAAAAAAATCTCGTGAAGAACGTTAAAAAGGAACCTAAGGAAAAAGGTGGTCACAAAGTGGGAGAATGAAAGCTGACCACTATAAGAGAGCAGAAGGCTAATTAAGACCATATGTGGCAAAATTTTAAAAGATAAGAGGATGCACACTTGCAAATTTCGAAGTGTACTATATAGCTATAATAATCAAGACACTTTGGCACCAGTTTTATCTGAATAGAATAAAACTGGAAGTCTAAAAACAATCACCTTTTTGGTCAAAAAATTTCAAACAGATATGGGAACGAATAGACTCAACAAATAGTGCTGGGACACTGTAGATCCACATGTGAAAGAAGGAAGTTAGCTAGAACAATAAAACTGTTAGAAGGAATCACAGGTGTAAATTTTTGTGATGTTGGATTAGGCAAAGGCTTCTTATATATGACACTAAAGCACAATCATTACAAGTGAAACTAAACTGGGCTTTATCAAAGCTGAAATGTTTTTGTTTCAAAAGATACTATGAAGAAGGTAAAAAAAAAAAAACTGTCCACAAAATTGGAGAAGAAATTTGAAACAACTCAACAATAAAAAGATGGGCCGGGGATTTAGCTCAGTGGTTCCGCCACCTTGCCTCCCAAGCATAAGTTCCCAAGTTTGATCCCAGGTACCAAAAAATCCTAAAACAATAAAAAGACAACTCAATAAAAAATGAGCAAAGGACATTAATAGATATTTCTACACAGGATATGCCAATAGCCAATAAACATAAAAGGAGTTGTTCAACATCATTGGTCATTGGGCAAATGCAAATCAAAATCACAATAATATATTACCTCATAATCCTTATGATGACTATAAAGACAAACAATAACAAATGTTGGGAAGGTTGTGGAGAAACTGACCCTCCTTATACCGCTACTAGGCATAAGAAATGACACAGCCACTTTGGAAAACAATTTGGCAGTACCTGAAAAGGTTAAACTCAAAATCAACACATGGCTCAGCAGTTCCACTCCTGTGTATATAGCCAAAAGATATGAAGAGGTATTTAAATAAGTACTCACATAGGAAATGATCATGGCATTATGCACAGTCATTCAAAGGGGAAACAACCCAAATGTCCATCATCTGATGAATGGATAAACAAAATGTGATGTATTACACAACACTACAAAAAAGAACAAACTACTGACATATAACACAACACAGATGCACCTTGAAAACATATGCTAAGTGAATGATGCTAAACACAAAAGTCAGACATTGAATTGATCCATTTCCATGAAATGTCCAGAACAGGAAAATTAAGAAATGGGAAGTAAAGTAGTGATTGCTAAGACCAGGGAGTTGAGGAAGGGAGATGACAAGTGACTGCTAAAAGGCATGGGTTTCCTTAAAAGTAAAAAACAAGTTAAGAATTTATCAAGAAGTTCTTGTCATATACTATATAAAGATGAGGAATGATAAGAAATAACAAAGAAGGTTGGGAGGTTATAAATAGAATACACAGAGAAGGTAGTAATAAACATGTAAATCATACTGCCAGGAGTCCATGAAAGACCTGGGAAGTGGTAGAAGAACTCAATGCAGACATCATACATACTGAAAATGGTTGGCCTTGAAAAAATTTTTTGAAAAATAAACATTTGGAATAATTCTAAGATCATTTAAAAAAGATATTCTATGGAATATTTTGGCATTGTTACTTCTACAATCCAATTAATTTTCTAATACTTTAAAGTAATATTTATGTAAATGACCAAGCTTATGACACTGCCACCACTTTTTACATAATAACACTTTTTCAATTAAAAACTGCAGTTTAGAACTTTTCCTATGTTTTTTATTATGAAACAATTGTTTTTCTTCTCAAAATAAATATCTGGCTATAATTGTGTGAAGAGTAAAAACAAAATTTAGGTAGACTCAACATTTATAAGTGACCCTGCTTACTGGAAGCTCTGATTCCTTTTGGTGTCATTGGAATGTTACTCTTTTATTTTGGCAGTACCCAGGATTGAACTCAGGACCTTGTGCTTGCCAGGCAAGAGCAGTGCCACTGAGCTACATCTCCGGCCCCTTGGAATGTTACTCTTTATGTAGATCCATTGTGCAGTAATGAATGAAATGGCTACTGATGTTCTCTAAAAGACTCACTCTTCCTCAACAGAAGCAGGTGCTATGGAACAGCTACTGTTTACACAGTGACCTTGCAGACAAAAACTTTACATAAAAAGAACATACAAATAATTCCTGGGAGGCATCTTCTGTGATTCTCCTAGACAACAGCCCAGCTGCAGTAGTAATGGTACATGTGTCATTTTTAAGTTACGTTTGGTATCTGTGCCTTTTTATTAGATTACAAGCATATTTATAAGGCACACAACACAGAGAATTTGACGTTTGGGATTATATTTCATTACTTGATGAATATCTTAGTATAAGACCTTTAATATGAACATTTTTTTCTGTTTATTGGTGCTTAAAGCTTTAGCACAATTAACTATTGAAAATAAATATCTTTATATCAATTTAGTATCCATCATATTTTAAACTAATCTGCTATTTCAAAAAATAGCAATTGCATGCACTTTGCAAAGGAAAGAAACAGATTTGGAGCTTAAAGTGTAAATGAGGATCCAAATGTGTAATAGATAATGTGAAATAGGAAGAAAAGATTCAAAAGGGAAAGGGAAGGGAAAGTGGGAGAGGAAAAGGAAAGGAAAAAAAGTAGAGGAAAAAATATGAGAAAAGGAAAAAACAGAAACATAGTCTTTGTGAACGGGGAGGGGAGGAAGGGTTGAAGGGAGGGCAGGGGAATGGGGAAAAAAATAAGAACCAAGATACATCATGTAAAGATACAAATTCCCAATGGTGAATGTTATCGTATTGTATACCTAAAATGTACCAATAAACTTCATGAATTAAAAAAAATAAAGGAGACCTTGCAAACACAGAAAAAAATGTAAAGTGATATTATTGATAATTCAGGAATTCACAGTAATGATTATGTTGTCATTTACTTCTGCACTTAATTTGCATAAATATTTATTAACTCTTCACCTTAACAATGTCAGACAGTTTCTTTAAAATAACAATTAGAGGGCCTGGGATTTAGCTCAGTGGTTCTGCAGCTTGCCTCACAAGCACAAGGACCTGAGTTCGATTCCCAGTACCAAAATAAAAAATAATAAATAAAATAACAATTAGAATGTATAAAGGTACAAATGAGGCTTAGCTATCCATCTAATGTTGTATTAGCAGGTTTTCATATTTAGTTTAGGACTTCTAGAACTTTTATAGCATCATTAGGTGTGTCCAAAGTAAATCACAGGATAAGATAGCAATGCTAGTCTGAAAATGAGAGGAAGGAAAATGAATGAATCATTTCGTTTTTGTATTTAAATAATGCCAGAATACTGATACGGTCTTTTAGAAATGTCAACACTGTAATTTATACAGTAGTTAGCAGATTCTACGAAGGAAAATCAGAGGTACTCTAAAGGAAGGCTAAGCAATAGATAAAAACTACTACATGAGAGAAAACAAAGCTATGTTGTTTGCAATTAAATAATAAGAAAATTATGAGAAGTTTCATGGGGAGGTCTGATAATCTGGATGAAAATAGTTTTCTAAACACTTAGAGGATAACTAGAAGGTAGAACAGTAAGTAGTTCTTGCTCTCAACTTTGAATTGGAAGATCAAGAGAGTCACCTGCAGTTTGAAATTAAGAAATATAAAAATTCTACTTATTCCAGACAGCTGAGTTAATTACAAATGTTGTAGGCAGTCAGATGGGACTGGGCTCTCCAGAGAGTCAATATAGAAGACAATTGAGTCCCATCCACTCAAGGCCAAGACTCAAAAAGAAAAAGTACTACACTCACATACTTCCCCTAGAGATGAATAGCAGTGATTGATATTCTAAATAGACATCAATCACCTTAAGTGGGGATCAAAATCTCCCTAGCCCATTTCCTTTCTGAAATTCCTTTCACTGTATGTGTGCTTGCTGTGTGGCTTGTTTCATTTGAGTCCCCATTTAATCAATATTACCTGGGCCACTGTACTTGTAATCTTACTAGTTGAGCATGGTTTTGTCCTCACCTCATGTCTACGTTGTGATTTTCCAATGGATCTTAGTTAGCTATAGTTTTGTCATACTTTGTACCCATCGCACCTCCTGGCTTTGCTCTATAAAACCCCCCTGAGAAACAGGGGCCCAGGCAACCCACTTTCTGGATATCCCCTCCTGTCCCTCTTAGGCAGGAGCTATCTTTCCCTCAATAAATTCTTCCTTACTCTTATCTCCGTTGTTCCTAGAATTCATTCTTCAATTTTAGAGAACACAAACTCAGGTTTCAGATATCTAGCAGGTTAGGAGTTATATTTCCCTTGTTTGGATTATTTTTGCTTATTTGGATTACTTGGTGACCTATATCACTCTGACCTTATATTTAAAAGCACTGTTTCTGAGGATGATTTTTCCACAACTCTTGATTAAGTTTAACTTCACTAGTAAAGCAAATAACAATAAAATTTAGACATATTGTAAAAACAATGCATCACATTTTGAGATTTATGATCCTTTACATCTGAGTTTTAAATTTTTTAATAACTGTACTTCAATGCACTCAACAAACAATCCAAATACATTTATTCAGCAACTAGCTCATTGGTTGCATTTTACTTCCTAACCAAATGACAGCTGAACTACTTGTATTATGAATGGTAATTTCCTATCAATTATGCAATCATCTTGGTCTGCATAAGACAACCATCAAATTTTGGGGGCACTATTAAAATATAAATTAAATCTTATTTTTAAAAGTGAAATTTCCATTTTCAAGTATGGATTACAATGATTCTCCGGGCCTGTATTCTCTCTAACCCTAGTTGTGTACACTATTCTCATAGCCCATATCAAATGTACTCTCAATTTTATAAAATTAATATATAAAGATTTTAGACAAACAGTATAGCTTATTATGAACCATGAGTCTGTACTGGAGTGTTAATAGAAAATGTCATAGTTGCTGTTAGTACCTAATATTTAGAGAATACATTATTTCCTATTTTCAGTTTTCACAATGAAGAAGATCTTTCACCTGAGATTTAAGAGAAGGTTGACTGGAATGGTTTATAATCTGCTCTATCACTTATAAAAATAGAATAATTATTAACCTGTTAAAATATAAAATAACTTGTAGAAACGACTGCATTCTTAAATACCTCCTATATATAACACTGACGTTTGGAGGTCAATCTATCAATAGTTCATAAAACCCAGAAGAACACTAAGTCTGTTGTCACCACAAGCAAATGTTACCCATATAGCCATTTATCAGCATTCTCGGAAGAAATAACACTTCTGCCCTCAATACAGCATATTAGAAAAACAAAATATAGAGAATGGTTTCTAATCAACAGGAGCCCATTGTTTTTTTAAGGAACTGGTCAGAGCTGATGAGCTGGCCTGTATTTAACAGATCAACTTATTCCCAACTTGAGAAAAAAAATCATCACTTCAAGATAGTAATCAAAAACAATCATATTTATAAAGAAAGTGATGATACAGTTTTCATATTGTCTACTTGCTTTGTTCCTTTACTTTTCAATGAGATTACACTCAGGAAAAATAAAAGTTTTGAAGAAAGAAAGGTCAAGTCTTCATTTAGGTGAAGGAGTAATAAATGATATACAAAGAGAGGTACTCTCGCCTTCCTAGCCTGCATAGACAAATGCATATCTTTCTCTGATATGAGAATGACCTGAATCTGCATTTCTTTCAAAGATATTCATTCTAGAATATATGCAGATAATAAATACTACTCCTGTGTGTTCATTTGAAAGTATTAATGAAGGTCTCACCGATACTCAGGGATCTTACAAAACTCAAAAAATTTGACATTACTTGATAACCTCATTAAAGACAACCTCATATTTTTAACAAAATCTATGTACAAAGTAGAAATACTGTACCAGGTAAAACACTAGCCTAATGGGAGTGTAAAGATTTCTAATCCACTGTGATTACCCTATCTCAAAGGTGGCAAAACTATGGGATGTGTGATGAAGTGGGAACACAGAGCCCTCTCTGTCCACATGTGAGCCAAGTATGGGAGTTGTTTTTTCGAAACTAAAACCTCAGTGTTCAGGTTTAATTGCAATGTTGGCATTTTGCAATGAATAAGTGGGTTTGAGGATGCAGTATGGGTACTCAGTCTCTAAATGACTCGCCATCAGTACCTTTTATGTTCTACAGAAATACTGTAATGTCAGTATCCTCCCATGTGACTAGCCATATAGGAAAACTGTTATAAATGAGATCATAAATTACTTCTCTTTCTGTGAAAGGCTTTATTTCACATGGCAAAATGTCCTTCGGTTCCACTCATGTTATTGCAAACGTCAGAATTTTCTTTTTTAAGGTTGTCTAATACTTCACTGTATTTCTATATCACATTTTCTTTATTCATTCATCTATTGCATCCATGTCTTGGCTACTGTGAATAATATTGAAATCAACAAATAAGTACAAATATCTCTTTATCCTATTAATTTCAATTCTTTTGCAGATATATCCAGAAGAGGACTTGCTGGATCATATGATAGTTCTATTTTTAATTTTTTTTTTTGGTACCGGGAATCGAACTCTGGTCTTTGCACTTGTGCAGCAGGCCACGAAACCACTGAGCTAAATCCCCGGCCCTCTATTTTTAATTTTTGAGGAAGCACCACACTGTTTTTCAAACTGGCTGTTCTAATTTACATTCTCAACAACAGCATACATGAGTTCCTTCCTTTTCTATGTATTATATTCAAAGCATATTTGAATTTATGTTTTGAACATCTTGTCAAAAAAAATATTAGTTTCTACTCTTTCTTTTTTTCTTTCTTTTTTTTTTTTTTGGTGCCGGGGATTGAACTTGGGTCCTTGTGCTTGCAGAGCAGGCAGCGAAACCAGTGAGCTAAATCCCTGGCCCATAGATTCTACTCTTTACCATGTCCCCTGTAGCCCATAGTCATTGATAACCGAATTGCTACCCTTCACTTTCAATGAGACCAACTTGGTATGAGGGTTAGTTGGTAGGTCTCTCTCTCTCTCTCTCTCTCTCTCTAACTCTCTCTCCCCCCTGACTATTTTTACACTTTGTGCATGTTTTCATTACACAACCCATAGTTACTGTATCATAACTATTTCTTCACAAGCTTTTTCTCCATTACGGTATAAGCTTCCTAAGGACAGTGATCACACCCATTCATCTTTACACAAGGGAAAGTATTTGGTACAAAGTCAATATGTTTGGAATGAATAAACTGTAGTTTGCATACAATAGTCTACTCACCCCAGCTCAGAATATGTTTCTAGCTTTCTTTGTTTTGATTTGTATTTTCCAGTACAGGAGACTGAATTTGGGGCTTTGGGACTGAGCTATATTTACAGCCCTTTTATTCATTTTTTGTTTTCAAAGAAAGTCTCACTATGTTGCCTACACTGGGCATGAATTTGCAATCCTCCTGCCTCAGTCCCCCAGAGGGCTGGGATTACAGATATGCACCACCATACCTGAGTGTAGAATACATTTCTTTATCAAATGTATGACATGTTATCATGCTATCAAGAAATTACTATTTCCCTAATCATTTCATATTCTATTTATTACTTATCCCTTATAGTTCAACGTTGCTGGCCATTATTAATTTCATTTCAACCAAGATACATCATGTACAGGTACAGGTATCCAATGATGAATGTAAATGTATTGTATACCTAAAATGTACCAATAAAAGAAGTTAAGGAAAAAAAATTCATTTCTGGACCTTAACATTCCACATTATATTATTTGATCTTCAGTGAGATTCCTTTGTAATAATTACTATAAATATATTACTCAACTTTCTCAACATCTATTAACACAATGATAATTTTTAACACTTGCTCTTTACATATGCCAATGGATACTAAACAGGAGAGAGCCCATGAAGATCTCACCTTCTGGGAAAATCCAAGTCTTTTGCTTTTCAAAGAGTTAAGGACATTATAAGAAAGTAAGAGTTATACACATCTGAAATTTCTGTGGTGGCTCAAATAATCCTCCTTATGTGTAATAACATTTGTCAGTGAGTGATAATTGCAAAATCACCTTGCTACTACACACACATCCTGTATGGTTAACTGGAAGGAAGTCCCTTGACATAGCTGAAGGCATATAAGCACACATGCACAAACATACACACTCACTGATCACTAAGCAAGTTAGGAATGATGTTCCTGCATTAGCTCAAGCATGGGTTTATCTCTTGTGTACTTCAGGTTTATTATCACTAGAAAAGTGTTTCAAAAAAAAAAAAAAAAAAAAAAAGTGTTTCAAACAATGACATTAACCATGCTTTCTTAAAATGTATTGATACTGAAGCTGGTGCTAACTAGATTATCTCCACAGAGAAGTAAATGGGTAAAATACAGCAACACACAGACAAGAGTTTGAAATTTCCTTCTCCTTTAGGATTTCTTTTAGTTCAATTGATGTTTCAGTTGAAATAGCATTATTTCCTTTAGCTTTAGAGCGCAAGTAAATTTAAAATACAGGAATCTTGGCATTAACAGTTTCATGTATTCCCCTAAAACTCTCTTACATATAATGATGTGACGATTCTAGTCTTCCTAATTTTTTTTATAACTTCACTAACAGCCTTAGTTTTTTAGCCAAAGATGTTTTATGTTGCTAGTGGAAAACATAACATTAATACTTGGAACCTCATTAAAATAGACAAAATTAAGGTAAGGCAGTTCAAGTGAAAATCTAAATGCCTATTATATACTGAGGGGAAAAACTGTTTACAATTATTTAGTTGATTCTATCTGAGAAGGATGCACAGATATTCAAGTAATCTTTAAAAATATATATATACATATAGAGCCATTATTAAACTTAGAACCAAATGCCTTAGCCTCACATCGAGATAAACAGGAGATAAATTGGTAAAAAGATGCACATACTTAAGTTATAAGTGATTGTCAGGACTATAGATTTCATTTTTAATGATAAAATCAGAGGTATCTGCTATATTATAAAAATAATTAAATGACTTAATATATGAATAAATAATGAGTCACTCAAATCAATGATAAAAGTAGGATAAGACATGAAGGGAGAGGAAGGGGAGGGTAAGGGGAAGGAAAAAAGAATTGAAGAAAAAATAGAAATCAAGCTTTTGCAAATGAGAAGGGAAGGTGCAGGGAGGAATGGGAAGGGGAGGGGATTAATAAAAAGAGTTAAGATACATTATATACATGTACCAACTCCCCATAATAATTGTAATCACTATGTACTGCAAACATATTCTAAAAATAAAAATAAAATGGGCAAAGAAAAAAAGAGGATGAGAACAAAGGGGTTATGATTATTTCAATTGTACAAAATCTAAAGTCCAATAAAAAGGGATACAATGGCACCAGCCATATTAAAATAACACCTGCTCACCATATGATCTAGCAACCAAGTCTTCATATTTGACCAATTGTGTTGGAAATTTATTTTTCCCCCCTCAAAAAAAAGAACCCGCAGATATGTGGTTATAGAACTTTTATTCTTAATTGTCAAACTTAGGAAGCAACCAAGATATACTTCCCTAGCAAATAGATTAACAGGTACATTCATGTAACAGAATATTATTCAGTGATAAAAGAAATGAATTTTCAAGTCATGAAAAGACAATGGACAACTTTAAATGACTACTCTTCAGTGAACTCGCTAATCTGAAAAGATTACATAAAACCACTGAGAAAGTAGATAGAAAAAGAATTGGTGGTTGCCAGGTGCTTGAAGGGAGGGAAGGAGACATGAATAGGTGGAGCTTAGAGGATTGTTAGTGCAGTAAAACTATTCTATGTGATTTAAATGGTGGATACATTTCACTATACATTTGTCCAAACCCATACAACTATACAACACAAGGAGTAAGCTTATACAGTCTAACAGGGAAGAGGGGATGAATAACTTTCTTTATGTTCTGCTCAAATTTTCTATAAACTAAAGATATTATAAATATTTTTAATTAAAATAATAAAAATATAGTACTGTTCATTCATGAACGGTTAATTTGCACATGGGCTTATAACATGACATTTCTTTCTGTGAAAGTCAATCTATGTTGAGCATGATACAAAAGTATAATATGTGGAAAATGTACTGTTCACGCAGTAATACTAAATATAGTTTTTTTCATAAAAATAAAAACTAAGAACCAATAATGACTGAACCTTATATTACCACTTTACTGCTTTGGTTTGAATATGGGCTAAGTGTGCCCCTAGGTTCATGTGTTAGGAGCTTGATCCTCAGTAAAGTGACGTTAAGAAGTTGTGGAACTTTTATGAGGAGAGGCCTAGAGGTAGGTCATTATTGGCTCTTCTCCTTGCCCTGGATTCCTGTATAACTGTGTATCCTTTCTCAGGCACACACTCCCACCAATGATACCATCTGCCATGATGTGATATAACCAAGGGGACACTTGCCAGAGCTGATGGTATGCTGTTTGTATTTTTTGGCTTCCAAAACTGTGAGCTAAATAAATTTCTTTTCTTTATAAAGAATTTAGCCTTCATTATTTTGTTAAAGTAACAGAAATGTGACTAACACACTTACTTCATAATGACTGAATGATACTTTAAAAATACATCCCAAAATTTTAAGCGTATGCACATATAAAATTTAAACTTTATTTTATTAGTACATATTTGTCATACTGATCACACTCATCATAGGAAATTTGTACTTGTATATAATACACCTTATTATTTTCTCATTCTCCTTTCAACCCCTCTTCCCCTCCCCATTTACACAAGCTTTGTTACCTTTTTTCTCCTTCCATTTTCTTTTTTTTTTTTCCTTTTCCCAGCCTTCCCTTTGCCCTCAACCCTCCTTTGTTCCCCTTCCCATTTTAACATGTTTTTATTTTTACTTCCCAAAATCTATCCTCCAATATGCTCCTTATTTGCCCTTTGGGTTTCCCACACAAGAGAAAAAATCCAATATTTAAACTTGTGTGTTCCACTTATTTCACTTAAGATTATGGTCTCAAAGTGCATTCTCAAAGTCATACAAATGACTCGTTTATCATTCTTTATGACAGAGTAGTACTCCATTATACATAAATATCACATTTTCAGTATCTATTCATCTAGTGATGGGGATATGGGCTGTTTCCAAGATTTAGCTATTATAAATTGTGCTGCTATAATCACGGATGTGTATATATCACTGTGGTATGGTGCTTTCTGGAAGGTACCTAGAAGGGGAATAGCTGGCTCAAATGGAACCTCTAGTTTTAGAGTTTTGAGAAATCACCATAATAATTTCCATAGTGGCAGTACCAACTTATATTCCCAGCAACAACTGAGAAGGGTAACTTTTTCCCCACAGCATCACCAGCATTTGTTAGTGGATGACTTCTTGATGATAGCCATTCTTTCTGGAGTGAAATGAGTCTAGTTAAAAACCATATATTTTAATTTACCCATACTGTCTCAAAAAGGCAATACAACAAAAACAGTGGAATTTCATTTGATATATATGATTGTAAAATAAGCTAAGAAAGTCTCAAATTATACTCAGAGTATCTTCATAACCCTTCCCCGATTTAAATTATGTTAATTCATTTTATTCCACAGTGCTTGATCAACTTTTCATAGTTTTATGATCTTAGACTTAATATACTCTTTATAAAACTTGAAAAATGAGTGTTCTGTCTTTGCCACCATCCAAAGGGAAAGAAAGATAAAAATCTTAAAGCTTGGGGCCGGGGATTTAGCTCAGTGGTTTCGCCGCCTGCTGCACAAGCACAAGGACCTGAGTTCGATCCCCAGTACCAAAAAAAAAAAAAAATCTTAAAGCTACTTATATATAGTAATATTTGTGGAAGGAAATGAAAAGGCTAATGGTGACTATGTAGAATACTTTCCTCAAAGTCAATATTAAAATGATTTACAGAGTAGCAAGTTTGTATTGAGAGACACAGCTTCAGGTTAAGATTTTCTGGTAATTATGTTTGGGAAATATTAAAATAAACACATTCTAATAGATGTACCTAAAAAGTCCCTGCAGTTTACTTGGGGCAGCTCCAGGAAAGGGATTAATAACAGCTGGGTATGGTGGCACATGCCTGTAATCCCAGCATTCAGAGGCTAAGGTGGGAGGATCGCCATGAGTTTCAGTCTAGCCTGGGCTTCATAGTGAGTTCAAGGCCAGCCTGCACTAGAAAGCAAGACCCTGTTTCAAAAAACATAACAAAACAACAACAACAACAACAACAAAAACAAATGGTGTACAACTTCATACCCAGCTTCAGGAAAAGATCCTATGACAAACCACACAGACTCCTAGCTGTGCCAAGGATTAAAAAATGATCACATTTAACATTAACCAGCAATATTACACAACCAATAATTTTCTTCTATAAATGATATATCATCTCCTGCTCACCACACAACTTTGAAGAACTGAAGCATGAGCTGAGACATCTAAAGACAAAGTAGATGAACACATTGATTGAAACAATGGTACACATTAAGAGATTAAAACAAATTGCATTGTGGTGGACAGCTCAAAACAACAGAAGTGGAACCAACAGATAAATTCATAGCAGCTAAAAACTGGGTGGCTGCTTTTGAACAATTTTCTTAGAGAAGAGATGGAAGCAATCTGTCAACAGCACTACAAACTGTAAATAATGGCTACAGTCTCAAACTATTAAGGTAAAGAAAACGCCTTCCATATCCTCATTTGTAAGAATAAGCCTACACATAGAGAACATAAACAACATCAGCATGATTAATTCCTCACACAGTAAAGATGAGTAACCTACAGTATATAGAACCTTTCTTCCCATTTTCATTGATATTTTTTTTCCTAATGACACTCTGATAACCCTGGAATTCAACATTCTAATATAAATGGTCAAAAAGGTGTTAATTTTTATACTTAAAATATGTTTTCTCTTGCTGCCAAATTGCATAAACTCATAGGCTAAGTGAGACATTCTCTGAGACAAATGAGAACAATTTAACCTTAAGAATAGCCCAGCATCAATTGTATGTGAATTAGCCACTGGTGGTTTTTCATTTCATGAGAAGAAAAACTAAATGTTTATTTTACACTTGGTAAACTGCCCCACCTACTGATACAAATGAAAATAGAAAAAATTCATCAACAACATTTTAATAACTTGTGATTTGGTTCAAATCATAAATTTTTACCTGGATTTCTAGTCAGAGGATAATATATTCCTCCTATACAAAGTTAATTGTAGTGCCTGACATAATCATTTAATATCTCACAAAAAGGCTGAGTTATCATAAGACATTCCTAGGGATACAACTATTTAAACAGAATTTGCTAAGACCTAAGGAAAGCATATAGGAATTGATCAATATATAGCTTTGGTTTATAAATACAAATTTAGATCAATCTGAGTACAACCATTAATTTTCTTTTACAAATATCATCTTCCCTAAACTGCTAGATGAAGAAGCTTTTTAAAAGAGATTTTGAGGCCACATTTGCTAGAATCAAGGAAGATGTGTTATGTCACCCCATGCAGAAAACATGTACACAGACATGCATGTCAATGTGAGTCATTAGGCATAAATAATAATATAGAACAGTCAACTGAGAAACAGTATGGTTGATATAAGCCTTCATATTAGATGGCAATTGTTACTAAAAGAAGCTTGGAACAAATACCAGAAGCCAAGTCACTTAAAGAATAAAGAATGAATGCAGATAAGCAAGACAAAGTGGATGTGTGGAAATCAAAATGAGATATTCAAAAACATTAAACACTGGTGGGTTTATAGAAGGCGCAGCATCTACATGATAACAAATGACATATCATAAAATCTGTCTTTTCAAAACTAATGTTTTTTTAGATATGCTAATTGGTCCAAATATAGCAATTAATACTACAGAATATTTAAGGTAATTATTGTATATTTTGGTGATACAAAGAAACTATACATAGCCCAATTTATTTCTGATGTAACTTTCAGGTTATTTATATGATTTTTAGACAAGTGAAAGTGCTACTTATTCCCATTTTTCCAGAAATGCTTTTTTAATGTGAAAATGATCTCATTTCTAATGAGGCTAAATTAAGCATCTCATTTTAAAAATAAAATCAGTTATTTTGTGGATAAATTTCTCCAATAGACCCAAAAAATAGGTTTAGAAATTAGATCTGTTTCTAACTCATATTCATGGCTCAAGTCTATATACTAATAAATTAGAATAATGACAATATCAAAAAAACAGTGGCATCTAAAACTCAAATAATGTTTACTACAGACCAGGCCACTATTCTAAATATGTTCATGCTTTCAATCCTCCTAAATACGATAATTTATAATAATACTATTATTCTTCCTATTTTACAGGTGAAGAAACTGAGATGTTAAGAGGTTAGGTAACTTGTCCAAGGTCACTTAGCTAGTAAGTGGCAGGATACAAGTCCAAACCAAGCACTCTGACTCCAAAGTTCACTGCCTTTAAGCACTACCCTGGGGCTTTAGAATCTCCTATGCACTATCAAAATAGTTGATGATCTTTTGCAAGTGATTTTGAAATGACAAAATATACCTCGTTCTCAGAGGAGCAGTAGGTAAGGAATTGATCTGGTTCAAGGTGTCAAAAAGGTGGATGCTCAGGATTTATGATGGGGTTAGAAAAAAGATTTTTTAAATATGTTTCATGAGAACCAGTATAAAATAAATGTGGGGAGAAACAGAGTCAGACGCAAGTACACAGCAAAAGCAATAACCCCAGAAATCTGAAACAAAAATAGAGGTGAATTTTATAAAAAGAAAATAAAATCTTTTCCTATGCCAATGTCTTCAAGAGTCTACCTAACCTATCTTCCAGCAAGTTTAGTGTTTCTGTTTTAATATTTAGATCTTTGATCCACTGTGATTTTAGTTTAGTGCATGGTAAAAGATATGGGGCTAGTTTTTACCTGTGGCAAGTTGAAATCCAGCTTTTCCAACACCATTTATTAAAGAGGCTATCTTTCCTTCAGTGAGGGTGTTTGGCTCCTCTGTCAAAGATGAGGTAGCTGAGTATGTCTGGAGTTGTGTCTGCATCTTCTAATCTATACTGAATAGTTTCTCTGGTGTGAAAAACTGAAAGTGTAAATAAGAATCCAAATGTATAATAGATAATGTGAAATAGGAAGAAAAGGTCTAGAGGGGAAGAGGAAGTGGGAGGAGTAAGGAAAAAAAAGGACTGGAAAAAATATGAGAAAAGGAAAAAATGGAAATGAAGTCTTTGTAAATAGGGAGGGGTGGAGGTGTTGAAGGGAAGGCAGGGGAATGGAGAAAAAAATAAGAACCAAGATACATCATGTAAAGGTACAAATTCCCAATGATGAATATCATCATATTGTATACCTAAAATGTACCAATAAACTTAATGAAAAAAAAAAAAAGAAAATCACTCTAAGGAACAAAGGCAAGAAACAAGTTGGTCCATCTTTAAGACTCAACAACCTGGTTCTTAGATATACCAGTTGACTGAAACTGCTATTTTTGTCCATAAATTTCCCCTGAATTCTTTCTCATTTTCTTTCTCCCTGAACTACTACTTAACCTTAAACACTGATCACCGTCCCCACTTTTCTACCTCTTTTTCTTCCTTTTGTCATTAACCATGACTACTTTCTATGGTTTAATACTTTATTTCTGCTAGACATGGTGGTGTAAAGCTGTAATCCTGCGAACGGGAGGCTGAGGCTGGAGGACAACTGCAAGTTTGGGGCCACCCAGAGCTATACAATGATTTCAAGGCCAGCCTGAACTACATAGCAAGACCTTGTCTCAAAAAAACAAAAGCAAACAAACAAAACCAGGGTAGGGGATGTAGCCTGGTGCCTTGCCTGCCTCACAAGCACAAGGTCCTGAGTTTGATCTCCAGTACCAGGGGAGGAAAAAAAAAGAAAACCTTTATTTCTGGTTACACTCTTCTTTCTGACAGTCTTAGAAAACTTATCTCTCCACTATATTATATTTTTTGCTGCATGAAACCCATCTCTAATTATACATGCCACTGTGTCAAGAAAGTACACATGGGAGAAATAGAAATAATACTCTCTACTATAAAAAGGCCCTTTAGCACTTATCATCAGAGCCATTCTCTACGTTCTTGGGCTTATAAGCCAGGTGAACCTGTGGCTATATCATCAATGCTCAGTGATCCTGCCTCTTTTCCTTCTGTGTTCACTACTATAAACAGTTTCTCTGCTTTCATTACCTTATCCCTTGGTTATTAAAACATCACCCAGCTCAAGTCCTTGCACAAATCTCTCCCACTCTAGTGCCCATGTCCAGGTGCTAGATCTTTTCATCAAAAACATTATCTTGCAAGATCCACAAAGTTTCCCTAATTGCAGTGACATTTAACCTCATGTCATTTGGACAGTTTTCCCATCCTTATTTCCCCTGTCACTTCCCTAAATGCATTTCACACTATTCCTCAATGTTTCCTAATTCAAACTGACTAAATTGTATGTTGTCAACCAATATAATTTTTGTAAAAGCTTCATGTGTCTTTAAAAGTAAATAACTTAAATATCAAAAACATGGGTATTTTGAATAGTTAACTGCATATATTTCTTTACTGGGGTGTGGGATTACAGGAAATTTAACATTACCATCTACTATAGCAAAGGAACAGCTCTAGGTTACCTTCATTACAACACTGGAAAAGAGAGATCATTAAACAATTTTTTTTTTTTGTACCAGGGATTGAACTCGGGTCCTTGCGCTTGCGCAGCAGGCAGCAAAACCACTGAGCTAAATCCCCGGCCCAATTAAACAATTTTATAGCCAGGAATAAACAGTAAATTTACTTGGACCATTTGTCCAAGTTCACAGAGCATAATTGAAGTCCACAGTTTCCTTCGAACTACTTTTCCTATTCTTTTCTTTTGCATATTGCATCTCCCAACCCAACTGGAAGCCCCAGGAAATCTTGCCAGCCTTCTGCACTCTGCCAAGTCTCTTCCTTGCCATTGCTCATGCTTGCCTGCTGATATTGGAAGCTTTAGGTATCCAAGGTAATTCAGTAACTTAAGAGACAAATGTCTTACAACCTCTAATTTCTTTAATGTCCTTACTCGGGCCCCAACAACTAAGGTATGGCAGGCACACTGACAACCACATGAGATGACAGCTGACAGCAAGTGACAAGACAAAATACCTATAAAAAGCAGACACAAAAACTATTACATTGACAGCAGACTGGGACCACAAGCTTTTCCTGGTATTCTCTGTACATTTCTCTCCAACTGAAAAATGACAGGCTAGAACAGAGCAGCTGTCCACCCCCTTTTCTTTATAACTATTTTCTGCTCAATGAACACATGAAGAAAAAAGCAGAGAACCAGTTATTTTTCCCAGGTCCTTCAGTTTTCTTAGTGTTTAGTCCATGACTGTCTTTTTTATCCTTGTACAGATATACATATAACAGACCAATACTGTGCTGGGCTCAGGAACTTTGTTAAATTCCACGTGGTTTCCTCCAGAGGCCTTTCAAGGCATCATCCTGTTCTTTCAAACCACTCTTTTTTTCTTTTTTTGGGTACAATCTTACTCATTCTCCAAGGTAAAAGGCTACTTCTTCACTAATGTATTCCATAAACACCTGGAAGATGTGCACAAGGAGAAACACACCCACCCTCATAAAGCTGGTAGTATTATCTATCCCTACTTTATAGCTGAGAAAACTCTATAACTCTAGATTTCTAAGGTTCTGGATCCAGTAAGTTTTGTATAACACATATTATATTGTCTGTAAATAGTATATTTGCTCAAAGAATTATAGTATTCATTCTCATTCAAAGATACTAGATTCAATGGTCACTCAATTTTTTCTACACTATAATTGGTTTATCTCATTTATTATTAATAATATTCCTGTTCAATCCCTGGTACCAAAAAAATAATAATAATGTTCCTATAAGGCACTTATTACTAAATACAGTTTACAGAGTCCTAAGAATCAAAATAAGCCTGATAATTTTTGAGAGTTACAAAAGTAGAACAAAATCAAAGTAGTATTTCAATTTTTGCACTAAATTTGAGGTTTCCCTCACAATTATACAGCTGCCCCTAGAACCTTAAAAATATCTTCAGTTTAGCACATATCATTTCATTATATGGTTACTTATAAGCATTACCAGGCACAAGTCCTGGATCATGAAATTTTCAAGGAGAAATGTTGAGTCATATTGAATATTTATATTTGTCATTTCTACTGTAATATATAAGATGGTTCACTGAATGTAATTTACACGTGAACAAAGAATCTAGAATCAGACTGACCTGGCCATCTGGAACTTCAACTTTTTTCCTAATTGGGATTCAATACAGTAATTCTTCAAAAAGTTGTGAAGATTAAATGAGAGAATGCATGCCAAGTTCATAGCACAGTGTCTAGCACAGAGTTACCTTTCAATAAATGGTAGAAGTATCATAGAGGTCATTCATCTCAGAAATTAATTTCAGCACTATGGATGTCCTAGAAAGCTTTCCCTGATGAGGCATACATAGGAATATCTCCATGTGATCTTGTTAAATTTTTTTTTTTTTGTACCAGGGATCGAACTCGGGTCCTTGCACTTGAGCAGCAGGCAGCAAAACCACTGAGCTAAATCCCTGGCTGATCTTGTTAAATCTTAATGCACACTATTATTATACAAAAATGACTGGTGGTTATCTGTTTTAATGTTTATCTCTCAAGGCTGAGCAGAGACATCTTACTCAATTTTATAAAAAAAGACATTACACGCATGTATAAATTCCTCTACCTGAGATACCCTTTACTTTGTTCTCTGTCTAGAAAAAATACTCAGAAAAAAATTACTTCCAACTTTAGGCCTTCTCATCTGTTGCTGACAAAGACAAATTCCCAGTGCAGTTTTTTCACATCTCAACTATAGTTAATTATCACACTATAGTAAAATTTATCTGTTCATCTATACTTCCATCTCTCTAACTAGACTGTGAACCCTTCCATGTCAGGAATCCTATTTTATTCACTGTTTTAGCCCTAGTCCAAAGAGAATACAACATATGGCTGATGTTCAATAACTATTTATTTGGATGAATGATGAATAAATGAAACAAGCAAGAACTAAACGATACATAATAAATTATGAAGTAAATAAGCTTCAGGTTAGCACTGATGAATTGTTGTGACTACTATAATTATTATGTAGCAAAGTACTTTGCAGGAATTCATATCTTTATGAATTATTGTAGTTTGATAGCAAACAGGAAAGTATCCATGTAGGTACATATTTAGAGTAAGGACAAATTAAGATTTTGCTTCTTGTTTTCAGTTGTTCACAGAGCAGAATAATTTGACAATTTTCTCATGATCATAAATAAAAATATATGGGGGAAAAGTTTAAAAAAGATAAAGATTTAGATTATTTCCCCCAGGATGTAGTTTGAAATGTACAAGAAGTGCATCTGTGTAGAGAAGAACAAAGGGAAAAAAAGAAAATATAGAGAGAAGGTAGAAATGGGAAAAAAAGCTGAAACGAAAATTCTAAACAAAGTTAAAGCCAGAGAAGGGATGTGGTTTGTATTTGAAGATTAACATGGGAAAGATCTAAATGTCATCTAAATCATTCTACAATGCTACCTGGTTTTGATCGAAGACTGATCAGTATGACAATTTTTACAGATACAGTACTAAATTTACTTCATAAAAATAAAAATAATGCCCTAAAATTTCACATAACATTTTTCTTTATAAAAATTACTCCCAGTCATTTTGCTCTTTTATATTTTGGTGATTTGGAGGCAAATATGATGAAATAAAAATTTTAAACATTAAGAAAAGTTAGAACATAATTCACTTTTGGCTAATCTCATAAAAATATAATGAAAATGACTAATCTGATATAGTAAGTTAAAACAGTAAGGGAAAGGGAAGCATATTTAGATCTTGACCTAATAATGAACAATTAAAATCGTCTATGGAATTAATATGGTCTTTAGGAAAATGTTTTACCTGTTGCTTTACTAACAATTAGGTCTTCCAACAGTTTTAAATTAAGGCTTTCAACTGAGTTTTTGTGCTCATATTTGTAACAGCCTATGAGAGCTGAACAGAGGACACTGATACAAATACGTATGTATTCATTACAAATTAATCACTTTTTTCACTAGGAACTACAGATAATGAATAAAACTTTTAATGTACTCAAGTTTACATATATAAAAACATGTAATGCTTAAATACACAAAGTTAAACCAATGTACAAATAAGTAGCTAAGATCCATAGATACATGGATTAGATTTGATTTACCGAGTGACAACAGACTCTCAGCCAGTGAGACTAATACACATTCATGGATTAAAGTTTTCAATTACCATGACAGTATTTGTTCATCAGCCTTTTGGTTATTTTTTAAACAGAAAAGATAATTATATCTATGCATTATTCCTCTCTCTGATCTTGGAATATTCATTCTGATTTTAAGGAAATAAACTATACTTACATAAAATATTAAATAATTTTTTTAAAATAAACATTCTAATCAAATACAGAGCCACTTAAATACGACACTGATAAATAGGACTACCTTTGTCAAACAAGGTGGAAAAATTCAAGATGGTACAATAAAGTACCAGGAGGGCCGGGGATTTAGCTCAGTGGTTCTGCCGCCTGCCTCGAAAGCGCAAGGTCCCGAGTTCGATCCCCGGTACCAAAAAAAAGAAAAAAAAAGAAAAAAAACAAATAAAGTACCAGGACTAAAGGAATAAAATATGTAGAGGACTTTAAGGACTAAAGAATGTAGAGCCTTGGTCATTACTGAGAATTGAAAATAAAAAATAAGCAAAGGGAGAGTTCAACACTGATATGTTCCATACTAATAATAAATATATTTGGCTTGGGGTTTTAAAGAGATCATAAATTTTCCAACCTCCTCCATTTACTCAGCTTTGTATTATGTAAGCTAATTTATAATACATTTGCATACCCCAAGCATTTCTCCACTGAAGAAGTTAGCCAGGAATAGCTTAAACTAAACACCCACTATTGTTGTGAAGGGAACAAAACAAGGAGATGACCTGTATTCTACCCTCAAAAAGCTATGAAAAGGATTGAGGACACCAAAGAGAACATTTAAAAGTAACTCAAGGGCATTTACAAAGCAAACTGTACGAGTTAATAAAATGTATGCTAAGAAAATAAAAAGCTTCACTCAGGCACAGTTAAATCTCCTCAGAATTCTCAAAGCTGATATCAGGAATTAGAAGAAGCAAACAAGATTATAAAGGAGGTAAGCACCATGATTAGATGAGTCAAAGGTATCAGATATTTCATTTGGGGAAATAGTATGGGACTAGCACATAAGAAGACTGTGAAACTCATATACATAAGTGGGCAACCAAATTGGCCTGTCTAAAGCAAGACTACAGCTCACATACACTAAACAATGGAATGTGAAAACAATGGGGGTTAGAGGGTCAACTGGTAAAAAAAAAAAAAAAAGGCAGATAAAGTAGGAACATGAGAATTATTGATTTTATTTTCCTACTCAAGACTGCTATAGATATTTTCACTTGAATAAATATAATTTTACAAGAATAATAAAGTAGGTATATATTTTTAATGTTTTAAAAAACTAATGTAGGTTGACCACACCGGAACATGGCCAAGTCCGGGTTGAAGTCCATGCTGTTTGTATGTCTAGGCAATATTTGCCGGTCACCCATTGCAGAAGCAGTTTTCAGAAAACTTGTAACTGATCAAAACATTTCAGATAACTGGGCCATTGACAGTGGCGCTGTTTCCGACTGGAACGTGGGCCGGGCCCCGGACCCAAGAGCTGTCAGCTGCCTAAGAAATCATGGCATTAGCACAGCCCATAAGGCAAGACAGGTCACCAAGGAGGACTTCGCAACGTTTGACTATATACTGTGTATGGATGAAAGCAATCTGAGAGATTTGAATAGAAAAAGCAATCAAGTTAAAAACTGCAAAGCTAAAATTGAACTGCTTGGAAGCTATGATCCACAGAAACAGCTCATCATTGAAGACCCCTATTATGGGAATGAGTCTGACTTCGAGCTGGTGTACCAGCAGTGCATCCAATGTTGCAAAGCCTTCCTGGAGAAGGCCTGCTAGGGCTGGCTAGGCCCCTCCACTGGCCCACACTCACCCCAGCCAGCTCTGCCCTCTCACTCCTGTGCTCAAGCCCCAGGCCCCACCTGTTTCTCCAGATGACTTAACCTTTCTTCTCTTAAAAATAATTGTAGGTACAGATCTGCCGTATTTGCAGAAGAATAAATAAACATGCTTGATTCAGTGTTTATGGGGTACAGTAAATGTTCTTAGACTAGTTTAATGTCCCACTTTGCCCTATTTATAAAACAGTGAAACAAATATAGAACAGACAAACAGCACAATGGAGTAAGAAAGACCCAAAGGCTCAGATCAGCCTCTTAGCCCAGGCAGACCTGGATACCTGTGCTACCTCGAGGGAGTGTGGACAGTGCCTCAGCTCACCTGTGCACTCTCCCCCTGGCCTCTACCAGTCACAGCAGCCCATCCAGAGCAGCACTTCACCAACATATCAGTGTTGTAGCTCATGCACACTCATTGTGCACATTTGTATGCATGTGTTCAAAAAATATAGTGAATGTTTAAACTTCTTTTAAAAATTTACAATAAAGGATGCATTGCCATGGATTCTCCTCAAAGTCCTCCCCTTTGCTTTGGACACACTTAATCCCATCGTCCTTGCCACTTTCTGAAGCACTTCTGGAAGTCTTTCCTGAGGATCTTTAGCTGCGCTGTCCTGGCTGCCTCCGTGTCCTGAATCGATTGAAAACGTTTCCCTCTCATGGTCATTTTGACTTTGCGAAGAGCCAGAAGTCACACAGTGCCAGATCTGGTGACTAAAGTGGATGAGGACACACTCATGTTTTTAGGAACTGCCTTTCCATTGGATGGCACTTGACAGCAGCCTTCACTGTAGTTTTGATCACACTTTGTAAAGGCACGAGAGAGGATATGCAGAACTACTTCAGAAAGGGGCAGTAACTTTAGGATAAGAGTGTTTGAACCTATGGAGAATATTTTGAGGGGGATTCATGGAAGTGTGTCTTGCTGTAATAATTTTAATTTAAATATTCACTGTATATTTTGATCATACCTCCTGTATTTAAGATGGAAAGAGAGATTGGTAGAATTGTTGTTGGTTTTGTCTAGTTTATTTCATGAGGAGATCTGCTTATTTGTTCCCATTTAAAATACTCTCCTCTAAAACTTTAATTCTGTCCAACAAGAACAACCCTTGTAAGTGGTGTATCTTATGAACAGTTGAGGGGTGTGTCTGTTTTATATGTACATGTAATCTAGATGTCAATACAAATTGGCTTAGGTTTAACAAAGTAAGTTAAAAAGTTGGAAAAGTTTATTATGCTTGTATGCATAAATATTGATATGTTAATAAGAAAGTTATGGGCAAATATAAGCAATTTCATTTCATTGTCAAATTCATATGGGTATCAGAAAAGACTGCTTTCAAGATAAACTGAGACGTTACAAAGTACAACTGAGATAAATCCAGTGTCTTCCTATTTTTAGTCAAATAAAGAAACATTTGAGAACATAAAAAAAAACTAGTGTATATGGAAACCTATATCATTAAATTAAGAAGAGAGATCAATCAATAGTAAAAAAGCTACAGATTAAATCAATCTTGAAATTTTAAGCCATCTCTGTTATATAAAGATGGAGGAAATTTCAGTTCACAATTGTCAGACTTTTACTTTGAAAGTGAAGAGTTTATAAATATTACATTCCACCTTTCCTTTGAGAGTGGACAGTTTGGAAATACTACATTTCTCTAAAGCCTATGTCTTCTAACATAGTGGTTAAAGCCAATCCATGAGTCTTTTTCTTCTTGTGTTTGTCATTAACCATATCCCTCTTCAATGTCAAGTGTGACTTTTATCATATTTTAAGTGCACATGTACACTGTTTTATAACAGACATTAAAATAAAGGTAATTCCATAAATCTCATTTCTGAGTGCATTTTTCCCCTAAGAAAACCAAAAGAATGATACATATGGTAGCATTTTGTACATTTATGTCATGATCCTTACCCTGAAAGAACTCATTCAAAAATGGAAGGAAAACAGATTTAAGTCATGGAAACAAGCTGTCAGAATATCTATATTCAAAACTGACTCTTAATTATGAGCTTTTTAACTATGAGCAGATGTATTTCTGGCCTACAGTTTCTTCATGCATGAAATAAGAGTCCTGTACTAAATATTGGCCAATTCATAGATTATAATGACGTTGACCATATAATGATACTATCCAAGTTGTCAAACATGTTGACCACAGTCCCTGAAAACATATGGCAAAGAATTAACCATACTCTGGACCAAAAAAAAAAAAGGCCCGTTACTAAAATAAATGAATAGCATAAATGAACTACCACTTCTATCATGTGGCAGGTACTGTTGCTTACATTTTACATATATTAGCTCAATTGTCAAAATAAATGTAAAGTACAGATATTATTGTTATTTCCATTTTGTGTTTAGAGACTAGATATTCTACATCTTACCTAGGACCATACCAATTAGGAAATAGTAGAAGTGGATTTTAAACCTCAGAATCTGGCTCTAAAACCTGCTTTCTTTATCCTGGTTCAGTAACACAACCCTACTTGCTAGTGGGTCTTGGTTTCATTTTTTACCAAGATGTCTTAATGATGAGCATAAAAGGAAAATAAAGCAAGTGAAGTTCACATATATTGATTCTATCATAAGGGGCTACCTTTAGCATGTTACTCCATATTTCATTTTTAACATCAAAAACAATTAGAAAATTAATAGCTTCATTCAAGTACAAAAACTATTACTAATACTAAAGGAATCCAGTTTGTCAAGCTGAAAATGATTAACTAAGCATTATCATTTTTTTCTACTCATATAAAAGGGTAAATTACAGGGATTCATTAAAATGAATTGGCTGTCACTTTTTCCCCAAATAAAAATTCTATTCAGTGGGGGCTGAGGATTTAGCTCAGTGATTCCGCCGCCTGCCTTGCAAGTGTAAGGTCTCAAGTTCGATCGCTGGTACCAAAAAAAAAAATTCTATTTAGTGAACTATGACATAAAACTCATGAGTGAAATACAGTAGAGTTTAGGGGTTTTTTTTCTCCTTGTGTGATAAACATGGAGTTTGCTTACATCTTCTAAAGAGAAAATGTCAGAGGTTAAAGGCAAATATGTATTAATTCCTAATTTTATTGACATACTGTAGAAACAATTCTTCAAAGCCTAACTATTTTTATTAATAGGCAAAATATACCACTTAAATTAAAGGAAGTAAAAGCTAAGGAACTAAGAATGTCCTTTAAGGAAAAAGCATTTTCTTCCTCTCTAAAATGCTATCACATAACTATCAATACAGGCTCCCACAATGTAATCCAATAAAAACTAAGCAATTAGTGGACAGTGATATTTGCAATAAAGCATGAATTACACAAATGATAACTGATTATTAGACATTTTAGAACTAAATTCAACATGTCATCTTTAATGTTTTTGCTATCTGAAATATCCAAATGAGAAATGTTAAAAGTATGACATTTAAAATAACCAAAATGATCACAATCATCAGATGAAATGAGAAAATTCAACAAAGTACATAAGACATAGAAGATTGTTAACAAAATGGCAAGGACTACAGAGGTAGGATTGAATACAACCCTGGCTACAGAAAGAGCAACAATAATTCAAAGTCTTTTATACATTCACAACAGGGTTATAATTCATATGTCTTGCTGCCGGGGAACTCAAACCACCAGTGGTACATGCATGACTGTCCCACAGGGCAGCTTGTATCACTGGTGGTACAAAGAGAACTAATCACTTTTATTGGTCTTTTTACTAATAAAATTAATAAAAAGCTGCCTGATGGGACTGTCATGCATGTACCACCAATGGTTCAAGACGGTGGGAATGTGATAAAGACCTATGAAACTCAAAGATGTTCAGGAAATGAAGAGCAGTTGTTTTCTGAGCTTCGAGACTTTATGACATATCTATAATCATTAATAATCAAGGTTCTCATGATTCCTGTATTCCATTTAATGGCATTGAATGTTTCAATAAAGAGCTCATAAAAAAAAAGTGCTAGAGAGTTTTAGAATAATATTCAACTTTTGCTAAATGAGATGGAAAACCTAGGTTAAAAGATCATTTATACCAGGAGACAGTATCCAAGGAAGGATATGCAGCTATACATACCACTTAAGCCTCCCTCACACACTGAGCCAAATGAATTCTGAGGGATATTTTCACAATATTTATACAACTCTTAGATACTAAAACTGTAGCATCTCCAAGAATGTATACATTTAAAATATTTCTTCACATTCTATATCAAGAAGATATATATGTGCATGCACCAAGTATGGGCAAACAGAAATTCATAGAGGAAGAGAATATGATCTTTGTACAGACTAGCCTAGAATTTCTCATTCAAGTAATTACTGACATAAATAAGAGATAATCTCAAGATTTGTTGGCACTATATTTACATATTGATAAGTTCACTATATTGAACATTAAGCCTTTAGAACTACTACGTGTGTTTTTTAACCATTTCTTTGAAGAGGGCTAGGGTGAAAAAAAATTATTGCCAAGAAATAACAGCAACTATTATTTAGGTGGGTAACAAATGTGATTTTTTACAAAATATGCTGTACTCACTAGATGATAAAGAAGAGTAATAAATAAATAAGACAATAACTCTGCCTTTCCTCATTGTCTTTGTTTTATGGCTTTACTAATACTTTAAAGTATGACTTTATAGATCAAATTGTGAATAGCAAGCCAAGTGCAGTGGCACATGCCAATAACTCCAGCTAGTTGGGAGCCTGAGGCGGAATTGCAAGCTTGAGGCAAGTATGGACAACACAGAGAAACCCTGTCTTAAAATATGATATAATACAATACAATAAAATAATTATGATATTTAAATTCAATGTGGAATATCAAAAATACCCTGAGGCCAGTCTAATTACCAATGCTTTTGGAATATCTGTACAATTCCACCTCATCCAAATGCATGGCATATACAGTATACATAAATCACTGAGGATGACATAACTGTAGCAATTTAAACTAAATATCTATTAAATAAGAATTGTGGCTAGAACCTAAATTTTGACACAATATACTCTAATTAAGGCAATATTTAGTGAAATAGTAGTGGTTGTTACAAAGAAAAATAATGAGCAAAATCTGGCTTTATCATTAGACAATTTCTTAACACATGTGACAGTATTATCAGTGAGAATTCAACCACCTAGTTCATTTCTGTCCACATTTTACAGACAAAAATGCCCTAATAGAATCCTTGACCTTCAATAAAGAGTTTAAATGCATCAAGCACAAATCATTAAGTATTTTTCAAAAGCACACAATAGCAATTTTGACATTTTACTAGGTGATTTCTCCAGAAATAAATCAATAAAGACTTCATCCTGTAAAATTAATAACATAACTTTTAGTAAGTTGTATAAAATTAAAATTAATAAGGTTAATCATATCCAGGGTTTCTTTACTAGTATTTAAAATTATGAGACAAAAATAATTTAAATCAAATATGATCTTCTTCACATTTCCAACCATTGTACTCCATTATGAATGTAGCAGTCTGAGGATGGAACTTTTACTAGAGAATTAACTTCCAAAAGAACTTTGAATTTCAGAGATTATGTATTGTCTGATTATATGTTATCTTTAGGTGAACAGAGACATACATGAGTACTCTAATCAAATATGGCACTCTATTAAATCTAAGGTACAAATACAACAGAAACATTTTTTTGGTGAGGCTGGGAATCAAAATCAGGACCTTGAGCATGCTTGGCAAGTATGATACCACTGAGCTACACCCCTAGTCCCTTGATTAGGTTTGGGTTTTATACAGATACCTGATTTCACAATTGTTTTAATGATCAGGATCTTAGACCTAAAAACTATGTTGTTTGGTATTAACTGCCTTAACCTATATTAGTTTATTCAAATAACTAGTGTTTAGTGAGAGCTAACCTAATATATTCCATTCATTTTCAATTGTCTCCTTTGCAAACTGCGATGTATACCTGTACTGCTGCAACATATATATTAGTAATTGCCAGTTTTCCATAATAAATTGGACACAATTTTATTTTAATTAAGTATCCCTGAGGATACCCAAGGAGGCTTCAACTATGGAATAACTTTCAAAATTCTTATCTACAGATCAGGTTACTCTTATGAGTTCCAGATCATATGCTTTTCTAGTTCCTAAACATCTCTGAGTATCACACTCAAAGGGATTCAAGGTTCTTTCTTTTTCCTAGCAAATTTTGTACTCCTTTTGCATTATGTCAATGACTGGCATCACCAGATCCATCCAATGGTTCTAAGTAACAAAATTCCAATCTGACTTTTCTCTATATCATTAAGGAAAAAATACACACACACACACACACACACACGCACATATGTATGTGTGTGTGAAGACCACTACTATTATCCATACTGCCAAATTTAAAACTTTGCTGTCCTTGTCTGAATTAACTTCTCAGCAATAGTCTGCATGATTAAACTAGCCCCTGCTTCTTCCTGTCATATTTTTTCTCTTAGATTTTGTAATATCATATTTTCTTCATTTTGCTATTTTGTTGGCATTTTCTTTGCTGCCTGTTCCTTTTCCACTAGCATTGAGGGAGTAATCCTGGGCTGTTTTGGGGTTTTTTGTTTGTTTTTGTCTTTTTTTTCCTCTATATAATTCTTCTCTTGGTAATCTCATCCATTCAAATAGTTTTAAATTCTATGCATATATACATGACTCCCAATCTTTATTGGAAAGCCAGATATTCTTTTGAGCTCCAATTTTCAACATCTGACTAAAGGACACAGCAAATTAATTATCCTTTCTCAAATTTATTATGTCTAAAGAGAACTTTTATTTTTCCTATTCTTCTCTATCTCAGTAAGTAGCATCCACCTCAATGCATAAATGAGATATATGAGACTTACATATTGGACTTCTACTTCCCCTTTCTTTTTTCTCATCTCCCCAAGTTGAACATATCATTAATAACTGTTAATTTCACTTTCTATATATTTAACTCCCTCCTTATATTTCCACTGCCTTGCCTTCTTCAAATCATTAAAATGTTCCAATCAGACTATTATTAAAAAGCCACCTAAATGTTCTCCCATCAATCCCAAATTTCCTACTGAAAGTGATCATTCTAAAATGTAATTTAACCATACCATCCCAAACCTGTAATTAAAAATCCATTAAAAGTTATCTGTAGATAATAAAGAAAGTTTATATCAATTCACTCCAGTTTGCATTTCCAAGTCATTTCTCTCCTATTCTTCATGTCACATTCTCAAATCATTTTAAAACTTATTCCCTGACATGTGATGACATCATATAATTTCTTCTGCCAAAAAATACTCTTATTTTTTCAAAAAGCAATGTCTACATATGCCTCAAGTCCCAGTTCAAATATATTTTATCTGAAATCATTAGGATTTATCTTTAATTGTTCTTCAATATTATTTTTCATGCATTTTTATGCCAGTTATCACATTGTATTATAACAATTACTATGTGTTAAAGAGAAAGTGTAAATTATTTTTGGCTATGTGCTTTCATTATCTTTGTTTTATTATCTCCCTTTATCCAGTTACCTTTTGACAGTTTTATTGAGGTTTAATGTCAACAAACCAGTCAAAATACTATTATCAATAATCTTCCTAGTTTAATAGGTCCAAATTTATCTAAACCCCCTATACTCATCATATTAACATTTCAGGACAGAAAATGGTCTAGCAGCATGCATATCAAGAATATTCTCCTATACTGTACTGTGGAACATATATCTACGAATTTCAAATTACTGCTGCAAACCTCAGGGATTACGTACATTTAGTTAGGGTGTGTATCCAATATACATGACCACATAAAGATATGCACAGCTATATATATTCCAGGAGAAAGAGACAATCAGTGAAGCTTGAAAGTTACTACACAGTGTGATCAAAATATAGAGTGAACATTTACAAATTTCACATTGTCATTTGTCTTGTCTCTTTTGTCTTCACTGGGACAAAATACTCAATACTCACAACTTTTAAAAGGAGAGGTCTGTTTTTGCTTATGTTTTAGAAGTTTCTTAGTCCTTACATGATCAGGGGCATGATGGAAGGGGCTGGGTAGAAGAAAGCTGCTCACCCAATGGCAAACAGGAAGCAGAAAAACAAGCAAAGAGCCAGGTGGGGAGATATACCATTCTAGCTCATGCCCACAATGACCTGCCTCTTCTAATCAGGCCCCAAATCATAGCAGCATAATTAATTATAGTGACTCCATAATTCATTTCTCTTTCAAAAGCCCTACCTATGAATGCATGAAGCTTTTGGGGGACATCTAGATATAAACCATAACACCATTAATCTCCCTCAGAATTTTCCCCCTGGCTTGGACTACACTTAGCCTACCATTTTTCCCACCTTCTAAAGCAGTTCTATAAGACTTCCTTCATGAGTATCTTTATGAGTTGTAATTTAAAAAATACAATCAATGTTGCTGTTGCCAAGAACTATCTAGTGAAAAGATAAGCTTGCAAAAACAATAAGGGGTGTCTTCATCCACCTTATTCACGAGATCTAGAATTGTGTGACTTCTGGCTCTTCTCCAAAGTCAAAATGACTATGAAGAATAAACATTTTAAATCAATTCAGAACATCAAGGAAGTCACGATAGTGCAACAAAAGACATTTTCTAAAGAGATCTTTCAGAACTACTTCAGAAGTGGCAAGAAAGATAGGATAATTGTATTCAAAAGAAGAGGGAGAATTCTGAGGGGGATTAAAGGTAAAGTGTCTTTTAGGGTAACTTTTAAATTTGACATACACCATGTTTCAGTTATACCTCATCAGACCAGTATTTTCATTATTCCATTCATGCATTTTAGGTACTTTGTTGATGTCTACTTTCTAAAGAAATACTATACTTCTGATTTGAATCACAGTAACTGCACTTTAGGTACACTGAAGTTCATAACCTTCACTAGTTTAGAGATAAGAAAAAACAAACTGTTCTTATAAGCTGTTTTTTTCCATTCACCTACTATGAAAATGGAGCTTTTATAATGTATTAACTTCTAAAAGCACTACATTGATTAAAGGGAAAACTTACACATACCAATGTGATGTTACTTCATCTCCGATGAAAACAATGAAAAACAAGCTATGATTTATTGTACAGCTTGATGAAAAGTTAAATATTAAATGATACTGAGGCAATTAGCAAATTCATAAGTTACATCACAGGAGAAAAAACAGCCACAAAACAAATTGCCTTAGTTTCAATCACCATTTTTCTATTTATAATCTATGGTATCCTGGGCAAGCTATGTAACTTCTCTGTGCCTTATTTTCTTCATGTATAAAATGTGACTAATAATTGTAACCTCAACAGGTTAATGAGAACATGAGTAAATACATGTAAGGTGATTGTAACAATGCTCAGCACAGAGCACTAAATGTTATGTAAATGTAAGACATTATTATTAGTAGTAGTATTTCTTTTCCACTTGTGAGTCTGTTTATTTACACAGTCTCTAGACTATATAAGTCACTCCCTAGTGAAACCCTCAGTAGGGGACCCTTGTACAAAGGACAACCAGAATGGAATCCCTGGCCTTTCTACTATGCCCCTAGAAAATGTTTGTTAGAAAGACAGAAGTAGAAAGACTAGGATTTAGTAAGCATGGCACAAATCACTTTTTCTATTGCTTAGCTTTCTATTTTCTCTAGTGTGAACTTGGCTTTATGTTCTACAATAAGGGAAGAATCACAAAGCAGACCAGAATCCATTGTAGTCTAGAGCCTATGCAAATGCCTAAAATTTTAAATATAAATGTACATAAGTTATATAAAGTTAAGGTTATATTTGTATACAGAACTTATATTGAATAAGACACTAAAACAATATGGGTTACCTTCCACATACCTATTCGGGACTATAGGTATATTCTAAAATTCCTATTATGATACCACTTCTAGCACTCAGAAAATCCAACTACTAAAATTATGTGATTCATTTTCTACTTCACCAATTCAAAATGTGAAGTGAAAAGTAAACATCAGAAACAGAAAGGTGATCAGCTGCCTAAAAGAATTGGTTTTAAATTTTCTTATATACTTCCTAGATGCCCTCCAAGATAATTTCTTTGAAGTTGACTAATCATATAAACTAAGATATCTGAGAAGCGGATTTGCAAATCTCAAATGCAGTATACTTTCCATATGTACTAGAATTGTTGTGTGAAAAGGTTATCGTATGGAGAGGTTATCTTCTTGAGTACAATTTTCTAACACTTTCACAAATGAAGTTATTATAATGATGCTAGAAACCACTCTGCCAAACTCCAGTGAAGTAAAATATTAGAGTTGAATATACTTCAATGGTCCAGGATAAAGGAGGAAAGCTCAGCCAACCCACTGAGAATTAAGATTTGCTACTAAGTTTTCTGGGATATAAAGGATAAGGAAATCATGAATAATCACAGTTGCTTTACGAATTCTCTTCATTCTACATTACTATAGTAATAGAGAAATCACTCCTTAAAAACGACAGGGCCCTTGGTAATACACAGTTACAGTAAGATACTACAAAAGAGTTTTTTGACACAAATGTATATTTTGGCAATTTGACAATAATTATAATGCTAAATTTACTTTCACCTTCCAGAACAAGATAATGCAGAACTTTTTAAATACTCATAGATATAAGACATTATTCCTACCTGGAAACAGAATTTTGGAATATAGTTCTTTAAGATATTTAATAGTTGACCCTCCAAAAATATCTTATATTTCTTTCCGAATGAGGTTTTTTTATAATCAGAAGGGGGTTTTTAGCAGCACAATTTCTGTGTCCCTCAAGCACATAAATAACTTTAAAATATTTCTTAGATCAAATATTTAGTTGAAGTAAGAATAAAATTCTCATTTCACCACAGGGAAATTGCTGAATTTGTAATTAATTCAAGCCTAGTACACAGTATGACCTCAACCTGGATTAAATTTAAAAAGAGAAATAAAAAAAACACTTAGAGATGCACTATTCATTTCACCAAATATTTAAACACAGAGGAAAGAAGTAAGTATTATCTTTACAGTGAAATAAAGAGAGGTCCAAACCCCTAAAGTTAAAACAAAGGTTAACACTAAAACAAATACTAACACTAAATCTGTACTGGGTATTTCTATGTAAAAATACCGAACTAATTCAAGCTGCACTGTTCTTTTTTTTGTTGTTTTTTGTTCCCGGGGATCGAACTCAGGACCTTGCGCTTGTGACGTGCACTGTTCTTGTTATCTTTGAAAATATTACTATATTATAACCAAAGATGGTTTGTCTTATCACATTATTTTAATCTTCCAAGTAATTTTTCCATCAACATGATCCTTAGCCTTTTATGATTTTATGGCTACAAAAATATATCTGTTAGATAGCAGTATCTTTGGCTCAAACCCAAAACCTATGAGGGATAGCAATTCCTTGGTTTTTCGTAGGTCCTGTTTCCAATCCATCAATGAATATTGCTGGGTTCTGCTTCTGAAGATATGAATTTAAATTCTCTAGTTCATATCCTTTTATTTTTCTTTCCTTCCCTTTTTCTTCCCTCCCTTCATCTTTCCTTTCCATTTCCTTTCTTCTTTCTTTGTTCTTTCTTTCTTTCTCTTTTTATCTTCATTTCCCTCCCTCACTCCCCCCTCCCTTTCTTTCTTCCGTCTATCTATCCATCCATCCATCCACCCAACCATCCATCTGTCTATCCATCCTGAAAAATGAGTCCAGGGCCTATACACTAAGCTACATTTATAGTACTTTTATTTTACTTTAATTTTAAAACAGGGTCTCACTAAGTTGCCCAGATTGGGCTAAAATTTGCAATCCTCCTGCCTCAGTCTCCCAGAGTGTTGGGATTACAAGCATGCACAGTCCATACCGGGCTATTCATATATTTTTAAAACTATTTAACCATCACACGAAATGTCCTACCTAAAGAGTTCTCTATCATATTATTATATTTTATCTTCTTTAGAATAACTGACATTCTTAAAAATTTAATTACATGTTTATTATTATATGTTTTCAGTTAGATGGTAAATTCTACAAAAAAAAGAAAAAAAAAAACCTAAATCATACCTGCCTGAATCACAGTTACATTCTCCATGGTCTAGTACAGAGTAGATGCTTCATTGCACATAGACATACATATTTGTGAATTTATGAATTCTAGAAAAATGAATTTATTGATTACTACTAAAGGACTCATACTTTCTAGAAAAGACTTTATTATATAATTTCTTGAAAATAAAAAATTAATGTCTGAGAAAAGTTAGGCAGTCCCTCAAGCAAAAATTCAATTACTAAGTCTATAAAACAAATACCTACTGATATGGTAAGCATATCATACAATTACCCCCAAGAGTTTTTATCAACCCTCTTACTTTTGTTTTTATTGTTTACTGTTTTCTTCTCCACTCCCATTTCTAAACTTTAAACTACAGTTCAACCCAAAAGTTCACTGGTTTCCCCACTCCCACCAGAGCTACTGGGGCATTGCCATGAGCTATATCTGCAACCCTTTATACATTTTTAAATTTTCAGTCAGGGTCTCACTAAGTTGCTCAAACTGGGCCTCAACTTGTGATCCTCCTCCCTCAGCCTCTCATAACTCTTGGATTATTATGCTCAATTTCACTGGATCTTTTTAATCATACTGAGTTTTAGGAAGTAATGAGAGGATACAGATAAAAATAGGTTGGGAGTAAGAAAATAAATAAAAAGTCTCAGAAAATACTGACCATCCTAGTAGATAATGGTTTAGTTAACACATAACAATTTAAATATATCTAAACTTTTGTAAAACATAATAATTTGGACCCTAGAAAATTCTTTGAGTAGAAAGAAATATTTATCTTGAATCTAAGTAAGCAAGCAGGGCCTAATGTGTAGAAACCCAGGGAAGCTGGCTGAGCAAAATAAGACAAACAAATTCTACTTTAACCACTAAGAATTCAGAATAACTCATTCTGTGGCCTACTGGAGTAAAAAGCGTTGTGTGAAAAATAATACAGTATGGCATATGATAAAAACTCAATATGTATTTCTTCAATGAAAAATAGGAGACAAGGAGGACAGCCTCAAAGGCAGCTTAGAATTGCAAAAATAACACTGTTGTCTCATTTCTACAGTAATTAGTCTGTATGTAGGCCACTATTACTAAAATATATACAGAAATGTAGCTCTCAATACTCAAGCATAAGTTCATCCAAGATTTGTGAACAAGGCAAATTTGTCACTGTTGATTATGTACATGCTAGGGTTTGGTGAGAGATGGGAGATGTGAATTTCGGAGGGAAATAGGCTAAAGAACTATTTTATAGTTAAATTGACATTAGGCTTATTGTATACAAGGTTTATAAAAATGTTATTTAACCTTTGATTAAAATTTAGTCTCAAAAACATCTTCATTAGTAAACATTAGACTGCTTACTAATGAATATTAGCATTGAATAGCTCTTGAGAAATATATTGTCCACAATCACCAAATTCTGAAGATCAGCTAGTATATTAATTCTATTGAATGGTTTATATAACTCTTAGTACACTCATTAAAAGTTATTTCATCAGGGCCAGGGATTTAGCTCAGTGGTTCTGCCGTCTGCCTCACAAGCACAAGGACCCAAGTTCAATCCCCGGTACCAAAAAACCCCCAAAAAACAAAAAGTTATTTCATCAAAATATTATCTATTTCTCAGTTAAATATTACATAATATATAAACATTGAGGCGTAATTATACTCTGTCCACCAAGGAAACTGATAATGGTATTTTCAAAAACATGATTAAAGTGGAGAAGGTTGATGATAATACATAATAGTCCTGAGGTCATTAGGACTCTGAGTATACAAGGATATGGAGACGAACTGACACAAAGTAAAAATGATATCATAATATTAGGATAATGTTCAAAAACATTGTATTCAATCTCTCTCTCTCTCTCTCTCTCTCTCTCTGAACTGAAGGGCTTCCCACTGAGCTACCACCTTAGCCATCTTTTTTATTTTTTGAGATAGGGTCTTACTAAGTTGCCTAGATTGGGTCTGAATTTATGATCCTCCTTCTCATCCTCTCAGAATGTTGAGATTACATGTATACACCACCATGTCCACCTAACTATCTCTCTCTTATTAAACTTTAGTTGAAATATATAGTTATATCTTAGAAAATAACTAAATATAAATTATATTATTGTACTTTGATGTGGGAAGATATTAAATATAAGAAGCACTTTCAAAGCTCTTCCATATTAATTTAAGAGTCCTATACTATGAAGTTTAATATAAGGTATTCTCAGGCATTGCTATTACAGAAAGCGATATTATGAAGTTCATACCTACTATAGCAAAGGCTGCTTAAAATACTTGACAACTTCAGTTATGCTTGTCATCATATATACTTACCTGTAGCCAACTGATTAAACTGATTTGAACACCACACTAATAAGAACAAGTACATAAATTCAATACTTATTGGGTCAGTTAACATTCTTCTTCATCGTGGGCACAAACTGCCTGGTAGTACCTTGTCATCATAAATTTCACTAGTCACAGGAATCATTGGGCACACATAGATGAAAATGATGTATTTAAAAAAAGCATTACTGCTGTAAGTCAAAACAGCATCATGTCTATTAATTACAATGAGTAATATTATCATTATATAATGACAGCCAATATTATCAGACCAAATAACTTTCTACTAGAACACACTACCAAAAAACATTGCTTTCAAAGGGCAAATTTGTAAGTGAACTTGACAAAGAAATGGCTGACCTTAAGTCTTCTTGGAAAGAGTAAAAAATTCTTAAAGAATCCTTTAACTAAATTACAGATTACCTGCAATATTAAAAAATGGCTAAACCTGACATGATCATGCATAACTGTAATGTCAGCACTTGGAAAGCTGAGGCAGAAGAAATGCTATATAGCAAGTGCAAAGCCAACTACAACTACATAGTGAGATCCAGTCTCTAAATAAATAAATAAGCTAGACTCATGTCCCAAAACTCTGTCTCAAATCTAAGAAATTTCCTATGATTCTCGTTATATATACTCAGCTTATGCTTTGAAATGGATTAAGAAATTATATAAAGCGAAGTTGTATTACTAATAAAGTTGAACGTCTAAAAATATAACACAAAGATTTTAGAACCATATTTGATCTATCATGCAGATATATTAACATTTGATAATACAATCAATTATTAAAATTCTGAAATTGTCAGCATTAAGAAAACAAAAGCATATAAAATAGAACAAAAATGCTAGTTATTGGCAGGGATGTGATCTGATACTGCAAGAGTAAATAGTAAGCAAAACCTGAGAGAGGAGTGATAGAATCTTTATTATTGCTGTTAGTGGAACAAAAGGTGCCTAATCATACCAAATTCCCTTTTGAAAGAAAATTACAAATTTCCTAATAGCATCATATGTTATGGAGTAGTTACTTTTGTTGCCTTCTAATAAAAGCAATTACACCCAAGGAAACAACACTGTTCCTCACCCACTACACGTTTATCGTTCTGTTCTTATCACATGAAACCAGACACAGTTAACTCTCATGAGCCATTCTAATTGAGAAAATATTAGCAATACACAATAGCTATATTTACCATCTGAATGCATCATATATTTTCCTTAGGCACCTATAAAATTAATTTACATAAAAATTATAATCTTTAAGCCCCTATCAACAGATGGCAAACGGCATGGGGAAATAGTAGAGGGAGGCAGGGAAAAATAAAACTACCATTTATATTTATTTGGCCATGGTAAGCCATAGGCAGTCCACACATGTATGAAGAACATAACAAAGGTGGGCAGTAACTTAAATACTTTACTATTCTTTCTAGATTAGTTTTATATTGAGAGAAATCTTTCAATGTACTTGAGACCATTTAGAGGGCAAACTGATGCATCAATACTCTTTTTGAGTATACTTTTACTGGGTCCAATTAATGGAAATGCACTAATATCTTACACAGGCTAGGTAGGGTTGGAAAGGTAAGCAGGTATTTAAAGGACAAGAATTTATATATAATAGCCTATTATTGTCCTACAGAACAGAAAGGGAGGTCATGAACTGATTGTTGCGATAATGAAACCTTAGTGGGCACATTTACACTACAGAGAAATGCAACAGTGTTTAAATGTATGGCCCTGTAGATTCAGGGTTATGCTAATGCATCCTACTTCCATGCCCTTGTTCATGTATTAGGCACAACAAAGTCATAAAGGATGTGGGCTATCCGGTCAGTTTGTAGGAGCTTTTATTACCAGTTCCACTTTGCTCAACTGCAAAGTGGCTACAATAATAGTACATACAGCACTGGGGAGACAAAATTTATGTGAAATAACCCATGTAAAACACAACAAAAAGAAGGTGGCATGTACTGAGTACACAACAAATATTAAAACATAATTGTTGAAATTTTCAATTGTGTTATATGAGTCTATGATATATTTTCATGAAATCCTTTTGATAATTTATTATACTTTATAGCTGTTAATATGGAGACAATAAGCAATTAAACATTTTCTTTAGGATCAAACAACACATAAGCAAAAAAACATTTACTCCAGTGTACTAAAGTTCTGTATACTTAAGGGGCCAAACATAACATTTAGGCCAACTATACATTTTTAAAATTTTCTTGACTAAACCAACCACAGGCCATTATTTAATTGGTATATGTTGGTTATATATAAAAATTACATTCATCATGGGGAACTGGTACATATATATCTTGATCATTTTTACTACCATCTTTCTTTCAACTCTCCCCTCTTCTGCCTTGTCTAGATCCCGTTCTTATCACCACAACGTCTACCTTCCCATTTCCTATACCATCCTTTTTTTATTTTGTTCATTAAAATATTTATATTTTTGGTTTCTCATATAAAAGAAACCACAGGATATATAACCTTCTGAATCTGATTTATTTCACTTAGCATTAAGGTCTAAAGATCTATTTCTTACAAATAATTCACATTGTAGTGGATTAAACATGGCTGAATAGAGAAGGAGCCACATTGGAGCTACTCAGAGAAAAATCAACTAAAAACACAGGTAATTGGAAGAAAGGGAGGGACATACATCCTGATGACAAAATCAATCTGAAATAAAACTTATATCCCAAACAAAACACAGGTGCAGAACTTTATAAAACAGCATACCAGCCCACGGGGCTAATGGCTAGTGTCGTCTGCTCGCCAAACAAGAATTGCCCTACTGTAAAGTATCCAAAAAGCTGTATTTGTTCCACAATTCTGGCTGCAATCTATGCTTGCAATTCAGTTCCAACAAGAACAGTGGAACAAATAAGTTCCTGAACTGAGGCACCACTGAAATATAACGGCTTTAATTCTTTCAGGAAGATATCTAGAATAGGTATATCTGGGTCAAATGGAATTTCTACTTTTAGTTTTTTGAGGAATCTCCATATTGATTTCCATAGTAGTTGTACTGGTTTACATTCCCACCAACGACGTAGAATAACACCTTTTTCTCTACAACCTCACCAGTATTTTTTTTTTTTTTTAACTTTTTTTAAAGACAGGATCTAGGATCATGCTATATAGTGTAGGCTGGCCTTAAACTTGTGGTGATCCTTCTACCACAGTGTAGCAAGTGCTAGGATTAAAAGTGTATGCCACCAGGCCGAGCTGTTGTTTTTTGAGTCCTTGATGATAGCCATTCTTACTGAACGAACACAGAATTAGAGTATTGTTTTGATTTGCATTTCTCTAATGGCCGAAGATGCTGAGCATTTGTTTCATATAAGGACTGACCGTTTGTATTTCTTTTGAGAAATGTGTACTCATTTAAATTGTCAAAGTTTTTTATTTATGGGGTCTAATTTTTTTTAGTCTTTTATATACTGTAGATATAAATCCTCTTTCCAAGGACTAGCTGTCAAAACTTTTTCCTAATCTTCACTCGGTTGTTTCTTTTTCTATACAGATGCTTTTTAGTTTGTTACAATCCCATTTACTGATTCTTGGTATTATTTCTGTGCAACTGAATTTCTATGCAGAAAGTCCTTGTCCATGCTATTGTCAAGAGTTTTACCAATTTTATCTTCCAGAAGACTCAATCTGTTTTTCTATCTAGATCTTTCATACCCTTTTTTTTTTGGTACCGGGGATCAAACTTGGGACCTTGCACTTGCAAGGAAGGTGGCAGCACCACTGAGCTAAATCCCCAGCCCCTTTCATATACTTTTATTTGATTTGAGGAGGGAGGGGGGGAGAGAGAGAGAGAGAGAGAGAGAGAGAGAGAGAGATTGATTTAGATTCATACTTCTGCATGTGGATAATCAGTTTTTCCAGGACTATTTGTTAAAGAAGCTATCTTTTCTCCAGTGTGCGTCTTTATTTTATTTTATTTTTTGGTACTGGGGATCAAACTCGGGACCTTGTGCTTGCGAGGCAGGTGCCAGAACCACTGAGCTAAATCCCCAATCCCAGTGTGTGTCTTTTAACAAGCCACTTTTGAAAAATAATCTAGCTCTCACATTTTAAAACTTTGAAAAAGGAAGTGATAGAACAAGATTTTTTTAAACATTCAAATTAAAAAAAAAGAAAATGAATATAAAACACACCCAAATGAAGTGAATTACTAAATCACAGGAAAATAAATGTGCAAATTAACATTAGCAAACTACCCCCAAAGACTTAATTATGCAGAGATTTGATATTCAGTCAGTAATAAGGATTCCTGAGAGTCAGATATCTTCGTACAACATATATTTTATATATATCAATCACTGACTGAACTATTAAATATATAGTAAGTATGCTGAGCTCCTCCTATGGGAGTGACCACTTATACTTTATTTGCTTTGGTACTGTCTTACTTTTCTCATTGCTGAAATAAAATACCCAATACCCAAAGTTAAAGGAAAAAAGTTTTATTGTAGCTGACACTTTGTAGAGGTTTCAGTTCATAGTTGGCTGGCTCCAAGGCAGGGTGTCATGGCAGAGGGGCACTGCAGAGGAGGAACAGTTCATGGATGGCAGAAGGCAGCAAAACAGCAAAGTAGCAAAGCAGCAAGTGACAATAGCAGCCCTCTTTCTGTCCCTAATATTCTATCAAAGATACATGTCCTTAGGGCTAATAGTACTCACAGGCAGGGTGGGCTTTCCCATTATCCACACCCAGAACTATGCCAAATCAATCAGTGGAACTAATTTAGTAATCACATACCCTTAATCCCAGCATGACACAATCCCAGCACCACACACTCTAGATCCAGCCTCTGAAAATTCCCACCTATGATCATAGGAGGCTTTGGGGGCCATCTAGACACAAGCCAGATTATTCCACCCCTGGCCTCCTAAAGACTCATGCATATTCCTTTATTCAAAAGGCATTTAGTCCATCTCTAAGAGTTGTCAAAGTCCTAACAGTTTAACCACAGTTGAAAAGTCCAAGTCTAAAGTCTCCTCTGATAATTTAAGACAAACTCTTAGCTGTGAGCCCCTCCACAAATGAAAGTTAAACACTTCCAATGTACAATGGCACAAGATAGCCATTTCCATTCCTAAAGATACAAAGGGGGGCTAAAAAAGAATGGGATCAAAAGAAGTCCAAAATCCAGCAGAGCAAACATTAAGTCCTGTAGTTCCACATCCAGCATGCAAGGCAGTTTGTGGCAAGATGTCAACTCCAAAGATCTTGGGTGGCTCCTCACTATGGCACTGCGTGGAGTTGCAGCTCTCACAGCCTCTCTTGTGGGCTGGCTTTGCTAACTCCTTGCAGCTTTCCTCAGATAATCCACATACCTGGCTTTTCCAACCTTCTCTTCTGGGGTCTCCACTGCACCTTCAAGTTTCACACACTGCCTCCCAGGGACACTCTGCCTGCCCTCCCAGGCCTTCTTCTGAAATCTGGGTGGAAGCCTTCATGACCTCACAACTCTTGCATTCTGCATGCACCTAAAACTAGTACCTCGTGAATGATGCCAAAGTCTGCCATCAGCTGGAGCAGTAGCCAGGTTTCCTTCTCTTTTAGCTGTGGGGGTCAAGTGCCCGGTTTGTTGAGAACTCTGAACCCAATCCTGAGGAACAAATTCTCTAAGCTGCTGCCATTCTGGAACATGGTGCTCTGGGGCTCTTTTCTCACATCAAACACTTTCATCTTTGCAACCTTCAAGACTGGAGCCTTGTTGTTTCTTCTGATAGCCTCAGATCAATCTTTTACATTGTCCCATTCCTTCTCAGCAACCAAGTTTTCCTGTGCTCTATCTTTGCAGTCCACAGCTTTACTAAAGCTTCCTTTCTTGCTAAACTTACTGTTTTTTTTCCTTGTTTCAGGGAATCGAACTTAGGACCTTGCACTTGCAAGGCAGGCACAGCACCTCTGAGCTATATCCCTGGCCCCAAACTCACATTTAAAATCATTCTGATGGGCTCTTTGCTCTTGATTCTCAACATAGATTTGGCTAAAGGCCCCCAATAGTAGCCATACCACCTCCTCAATATTATACCATCTTGAAATTTCTTCGGCAAAGTTAATTAGATTGCAGCCCTTAGTCTCAGTCTCAAGCAAAGTCTCTGGACTTGAGGAAAATGCAGACAAACTTTCTGCTACAGCATAACACACATCATCTGGAATCCAACAGCCAAAGCAGTCCTTCCCAGTAGAAATCTTCCAAGCCTGTTTTTTACTGACAGCATTTCTGTTAGCATTTTGGTCTTCTGGGCTCTGACCATAATCTCCCATCAAGTACAGCTTAAGGCATTCTAGAAGCTTAAGGCTTCTTCAGCTGGCATCTCCAAACCTTTCCAAACTCTTCCCACAAGCCAATTCCAAAGGCTCCTGAGCCACATGGTCAGGAACAGTCAGAGGAACAACTCCATTTCTCTGGTACTAAATACTGTCTTAGTTACTTTTTCTCGTTGCTGAGACAAAATACCCAACATCCAAAGTTAAAAGAGGAAAGGTTTATTCTGGCTTATGGTTTGTAGAGGTTTTAGGCCATAGTTAGCTTGCTCCAAGACAGGGTGGCATGGCAGATGAGAAACAGTTCATGGCAGGCAGAAGGCAGCAAGCAGCAAAGTAGCAAAGCAGCAACATTCTTTCTGTCCATTATATCCTATCCAGGCTACCTACCCTTAGGGTGTGGGGAGTACTCACAGCCAGGATGGGGCATCCTTAATCCTAGCACTGCACTCTGAATCAATGTCAGCATTACATCTTTAATCCCATCATCACACACCCTAGGCCAGCCACCTCCAAAAACACCTACAAGAGACTTTGGGGTAACATCTAGATATAAGCTATAACAGGTACTATGAAACTAAATATATATAACTGTAATTCATTTGTGTGTTCACTAACTTATACTTGCCAAAAGCTGTGGAATATGCTGGGAAAGGTAGGGTAAACATAATGGTAATGTATCTTTCTAACTAAAGAAGTTGAGTATCAAATGGGGGACACAGGTGAGTAAAACACTGATAATATGTTGACTGATAAGACTGCCTTTTGAGGGAAGTGCCAGGTAATTAGAAACCAAGTATAGCACTGATAACTTTGTTCAGAGAGCAGGTGCAAATTCTTTCAAAAACCTCTGTTCCGAGAACAAAAGCATTCAGTCCAAGTACAATGTAGGGGGATTGAAAAGGTAAATGGCCTTGAAACACAAGTAGGATATTCAATGTCCTCCTGAGGATAATACATAATCAGTGAAATGTTCTCAACACGGGAGTGCCATGATCACAACAGAACAGAACTGAAGACAGAGACTAATTTGAATTATTAAAAAATTCACCCATGAAAGAGATGCCACAGTACTTGTACTTATTGAGAAGGTATGATAGAAAATACACTGAATGCTTAAATTTAAAAATTTATTATAATGAAAGACACACTGCCATTAATTCCCCTCAAAATACCCCTCACTTCAAAGACAATTGTCCCATATTTCTTGCCAATGTGTCTCCTGCTGTAAAAAGTTTTTATTTTATTTTTAAACACTCATTGTATTTTACAGTCACCCTTTGAATACATCCATGAAGTAAACAACTTTTGAAATGGCTACCAAATGACCCCTGCCTCCTAGAATTCATGTCCTTAAGTGATCTCTTCCCTGTCTGAGTGTGTGTGTGTGTGTGTGTGTGTGTGTGTGTGTGTGTGTGTGTGAGATGGCTGGACCCAGTTACTTGTTGCTAGTGATATCTTAAATTAAAAAAAGACTGTGACTTTCCCATAGACCCCCTTCTTAAGTTGCATTTTTTGGTGAACTAAACTGCATTTTCTAAGGTACCCTATGAAAAGGCCCATAAGCAAGGAATTAAGGACAGCTTCTGGACAACAGCCAGCAAAGGAACAGCAGCCTTCAGTTCAATAGCCCTGAACTCAATCCTTCCAGTAACCATATAGGTGAATTTACAAATAAAACACTCTCCAAGTGGGCCTTCAGATGAGGCCAAAACCCTGACGACACCTCATATGTAGCCTTGTAAGGGAACTTGAAGCAAAGGACTCAGCTGTGATCTGTCAAGATGCCTGATCTTGTCAGTAAATGTGTGTGCTTTCATTTTTGTATTTTGCAGTGCTGGGATCAAACCCAGGGGATCAAGTATGCTAAGCAAGTCCTCTACAACCGAGTGAACCTCCAGCCCCTAAATGTAAGTTCTTTTAATCTGCTAAAGCTGTGGGTAATTTGTGATAGATTCATAGGTATGCTATTTATAACAATAAGTTAATTTTCTTTTAACATGATAGTCATACACAAGTGTTAATCTATTTTCAAGTATAATTGTATTCATAGAAGCATGTATTAAAATATAAGAGATTTTTTCCTTGTAATTTTGGATGGAAGGGTCATTTAGTTGCTAACAAAAATACACCATCATTTTGCCTAATCTATGTGTTTAGAAGCCAAAAATGGGAAAAGACAATCTCACTAACTCACAGGTCAAATGGATAATATTAAATAGGACAAGAAATGTATAATGTTATGACTCTAATTTCAAAGGGGCTTAAATGAAAAAATCTATTTCATCACTTCATGCACTCTATTTATTAATATATTACTATCAAACACCTAATGATATGAAGACCACAATTCTTCACTCAATATTGGAGGAGCCAGACAACAAGTCACAGCAATGCTTTACCAGTGACAAATTCAATGCAGAGAATGGCTTAGAAAATCTTAGTCACTGAATAAATAGCTTTATTCTCTTCAGGGGATAACAAACAACATCTTACTTTGTTTTTAGCTTAGAAGACCTGTCCTCAGTGCCAGGGTAATAGGATTACATGTTTCACAAGATATTACAAGATATAAGACTCACAAGATATATGAAACTAGGTCACTGTTTGAAAACTATGCAACAAAATTCATAAATTGCAAAAGGCATAAAAGGCATTAAAAGCCACTGATACAGCACAGAGAGATGATGAAGAGAAAACTTGAGAGTAAATGCATTGTTGTCACTTACTGGTTATGTAACCAAAACATTGCTTAATCTTCCATAGCCTCAGTTTTTCACCTATACAACAATAATAAAAGTACCTAGGGTTGATGTGAGAACTAAATAAAATATTCATTTAAAATACCAAAGTAAGGGCTGGGGATTTAGCTCAGTGGTTCCATCGCCTGCCTCGCAAGCACAAGGTCCCGAGTTTGATCCCCAGTACCAAAAAAATTAAAAATAAAAATAAAATACCAAAGCTTTTGGAGCAAATTATATTTTTCATATATGTACAACTATTATTATAAAAACATGTGCTGTTGTTATGATTGCCATAATAATACGTGCTACTGTTGTTATTACAATTGTTATAGGCAGTCACTGTAGTGCTGGTGTTAATAGTTAAGGTAGTAGAATAACCACACTATCATCAATATATAAAGATGTAGGCTGGGGATTTAGCTCAGTGGTTCCACCACCTGCCTCGCAAGCGCAAGGACCCAAGTTCGATCCCCAGTACCCCCCCCCAAAAAAAAGATGGAGACATTTTGAAACCTGTTTAGAAGACAGAAGGTATTCTATCTCAACTTCACTCTACAATTGGTGACTTATAATTAAAAGGTGGTATGTAGTTTTGTCTCAAAAATTTCTTGCTTCCTATTTTATATACAAGAAATGATTAATGCTGGAAAATGCCAATTAGAAATGTACATATTATATCTCCATTAAGTTGAAACATTTAAAATGTTCATAATGAAAAGAAGCTTTGTTAAGGTGATAAAAATAATGAGTTTACCTACAGAAATGCAAAGAGTGTTTTATATATATAATAAATGATGAAATTATGCACAGGTACTACAATAGATTGAATACTTTGTTTCACTAAAATTTATTTGTTGATGGTACATGCTTATAATCTCAGTACTTGGGAGGCTGAGGCAAGAGGTATCACCTCACATTAGAGGCAAGCCTGGGCTACATAGTGAGTTGAAGGCTGGTCTGTAATATATAGCAAGCTTTGCATGTAGCAGTATTGTAGCCAATAAGCTTTATCCAAGATGTGATTATTGTTAATTGTAATATACAGCAAGATCTTGTCCCCAAAATCCAAATAAATGAATGAATGTATGAATGAGTGAATGAAATGAAATCCATACATTGAAACCTAACTCCTAGGGTGATGGTATTAGGAGATGTGGCCTTTGGGAGGTGATTACGTCCTGAGGGCAGAGTCCTTATAAAAGAGACATCTAAGAGCTAGCTCACTCCTTCCATGTGAAGATATAGTAAGAGGCAACCTTTATGACTTCTAGTACATTGATCTTCCTAACCTCTACAACCATGAGAAATAAATTTCTATTGTTTATCAGCTACTTAGTTTAAGTTATTTTATTACAGCAGCCCAAAATAAGACAAGTAAGTGTGGTTGTGAGTTTGCTGTCTGAAAGATTTAAACCTTCCTCATTTGTTCCATTATGTATTAAAGGTTGCACTACAGAAGTATGCATGCTGTGTCATTAAGATGACGAATTACTTCTTAGGACACCCACTCTCTCTAGACACTTTGGCACCATCTTATAAGGCATATGCACTCTGAGACCGACACTCATTATTTTCAAGTCAGTTTCAAGAATTTCTATACTATGAAGACATAGCTAAATTAGACTGTACTATTCATTTGTCTTTTCATTACTTCACTAAATACAGAACATTGTACTGAGCAATTAAACGGGGTGGTTATCTTCCAAAGCAGTCAGCTGATTCTCAGGCTGAAAAACACAATTTAAACTATGATCCCAGAGGAAAAGTACTTTTATACAAATACACTTTCAAACTCAGTTTCACCATAATTGAAAGCTATGCCCAATATTTCAAGCATTGCAAAATGCCATTTATATGCATGTAAAATATTTATAGCAGCTCAATTTCTATTATTATTAAAGCTAAATTGTACTCTAAATATTATTGAAGAAGCTAAACTTTATTAACCTCTTATGTCTATTTCTTATATTTCCTCCAAGCAAAATTAAAACCAAAGAAATTGTTTACAACTTCCACATACACACTATCTTTGTATTTCCTCAAACCTCTAGAGAACCCTAGAAACTCTAATTAGAATTATCACTTACAAGCTACATTTTATGACTTCAAATTTAGTTAATATTCACCATCATGGTTTTAATTCTTATATAATATCACTATTATCTATAAATTACTATATATTTTTAAGTAAAATAACTGTCATTGTAACATTAATGTCTGCAAATATTATCAAATTGCATAACAAACTATAACTACAAAACATGTACCCTTTACACAAATTCCAACAGTTATATATATGATGGATATTCTACAATATCAACAAGTTCTTCTATAGCTGCCCCTACCTACAGAGAGGATTCAAAATATACTTTGTCTTATGATTTCATGATGGCTTGTAAGAAGAACCTAACTATCATAAGCATGAGAACATAGCATTTGAAAATTTGAAGAGGCCTTAGAGCTGAAGATTAAGAATCTGTCCTGGTCAGAATATCATGTCTTTCCTAGCCTATTGCTATTCATTCATAATCAATGATCCTTCACCTATCTAAATTCGTATCACTTATCTGCCCACCAAAGGCCTGCCCTATGGTAAATAAAATTTTTGTGTTCTTAATGCTTATAGAATAAAACTCAATTTCTTCAGTGTATAAATTTTATCTATTATTTTCATCCTCCATGTCTTTTCACTCTATATACCAAGCCAAAAGGCTGCTTGCTGCCTGTACTTTCAACAGCCCAATAGGCCACACCCCTCAAGCTATCCTTAAACTCTAGAGATCCAACTTAAAAAATCAAACCCTAATTTGAAAATATTTCTTTTTGTAGTAAAAAGCTGAATTTCAGCCAAACACAAACAACCAAGGTTCAACCAATCACAGGCAGCCAAGAGATGTGACCATATTAAAGAATGCAAAGGCCTAGCTCAGCCAATGAGCTGATTTCTCTCCTTTGTTTCTGTGTTCAGCCTATAAAAGCTCACTGTTCACACTGCTGGCCAGAGTTCTCCAGAGTTGTTCAGGTTTTGGCCGTTGCACAATTCATGAATCATTCTTTGCTCAAATAAACTCTGTTATACTTAATATTTCTAAAGCTTTTATTTTAAAAATTTACTAATGGTGCTTTCTGCTTAGAATCATTTTTTTCATTCTTTCACTACTGAAATGCTAGTTACCTGTGAAGGCTTGGCTTCACACCTCTGGGATCCCCAGTTTCCTTACTAAAAATTTCCTATTATTATTTTCTTTTCCTATAGCTTTAAAAAAATATCTACTCCAATATTTACTACAACTTCACTAACTAGAGTGTCAATCTTCCTACCTCCCACACAGTGAGTTTTCTAGTACACAGACAAGACATTATTCATTTCTTTCCCTCCCATTTAGTATAGCAATTTACACAAAGTTGGTACTTTATGAATTTGTTAATTGAAAGGAGATGCATTCTATCTTAACACAAATAATCTATTTTTTAATAAAATATTAAAGGGCTGGGGATTTAGCTCAGTGGTTCCGCTGTCTGCCTCACAACCACAAGGACCTGAGTTCAATCCCCAGTACCAAAAAAAAAAATTAAAAAATTAAAAAATAAAAATAAAATATTAAAAATAATTTTCTCTAATACTTTAGGTATAAATAATTCAAATAGAAGGTACAATTTTATATTATTTTCAAATATTAAATATTTACATACTTAAATATAATAGATATTGGAAGTAGTATATTTTAAAACTTCTTTGCATTAAGTAATTCTAAGCTATTCTAAATTTTAAACATTTTCTTGAAAATAGACTACTAACTCTTTACAGTGCATGTAGCAGGAACAGAGTCATGAACTCTACAGCACCCTCACAGCACAGTAAATTCTTGACTTACAAAAATTTGAGTTGCAAACTTTCACAGATACAAGTGAACCTCGCATTACGGACATTCACAAATGTGAACAAAACATGGGGAAATAGCTCACATATCCATCAGACATTGTCACAATTGTGTTATTGCATGTTTACTGTACAGTGTGATAGTGTACAGTATTTTTATGTGTATGTTTGGGTTTTTTATGCTCTACACCATATATTTCTGTCAAAGGTGTATAAGACCTGTTGGACTTATGAATAAATTCAACCTACAAACGTTCCTGCTGAACGGAACTCATTCCTAAGTTGGGGACTTATCTAGAGGGAAGTTTTCAAAGGTTTTGGAATACTGAAACTAAGAGTTTTGAAAATAGGTCTTAGAAAAAATGAGTATGTTGCTCATTTTAGAATATAGCCAAATGGCTGCACTGAGCAGCAGAATGGGGAACAAAGTGATGCTCCACATCTAGGAAAGTCAGGGCAGTAAAGTTAAGTTTGTTGGAGCCAGAGCCTCCTGCTGATTTCTTTCTAAGCAAGCCAACTATTTCCCAAATTATACATCATGGTTTTGCAGTGACAAGGAACTCAAGCTATAACAGGAAGATCAATCAATAGTTACTGACTATTACTTAAAAATGGCAGATTTGTATCATTAAATTTTGTTTTGGCTATGCTATACATGTCTAGAATATTCCATGATGCTTAAATGATTTCCTAAATGTTCCTTCAGAAATAATCTTAGTAAAAGTAATGGCATTAACAGGTCCACCTACCGTGATTTTGTGCTTATATATTCAAAATTAGAAAACCAGGAATAATATCACAAGAAAAGTTTGGAGAATTAAAGTTAAGAGGAATGGGAATGCAGCATTCACAGCAGTGAGTACATGAAAGCCTTTTGATTTTACTTGGGTTTAATTTGGTTTTAGCAGTAAGAATTGCTTCTAGAATTGCTTCTTATAACTGATTAATTCTACCAAGTTGTAAAAGAAAATTTCTTTCTGAATTAGCAGTTGCATGAAGTCGCAATATCTAAAATAAAACAAAATGAAATGAAAATAACAAAACATATGGAAAAAGCATTAGGTAAATAAATGGGGGAAATGAATTAATATTTATTAAGTGGCTGCTAGATACCAAGCACTGTGCTGGGTGCTTTAAACAGATAACCTTATTCCTCATAACGCTACTAAGTTAACATTACTATAGTTATTTTATGGATTGTAAAATGCAGTCACTGCAGTTAAAAGTATCATTACCACAATGCAAGAATATGTGACTATTTCCTCTGGTGTTTTCTACTATATAATACTACCCTTAGAAATGCTATACAGAAATGAGTTTTATATTTACCTCTGTCTCTAAGGTCAGTTTCATTTATAAAATAAAGAGGCTGTACTTATTTGTTTGTATGTCTAATTTGACTAAAATGTTATAAAATCTGCTTCGTGTGTACTCAATACAAATAAATCAGTAAGCAAAAAGAGCAGCTGCTCAATAGAAAATGTGCCATGAACTAGAGGGAGAAGTTCACAGAAAAAAGAAGACACACACTGCCTGTGGGTAAAAGAAAAGCTGCACAACTTCATTCCTAATTTAAGAAGTAAACATCATGACACCAATCATTCACCATTTTCATCTCTAAGATGGGTAGAGAATGTGGAGGAGATGCAGATTGAATAATCCCTATCCAAAATGCTTGCATCTGTGTTTGACCTTTTCCAGAACTGTTTGAGATTTTGGATTTTTTCCAGATTACAGAATATGTGCACATACACAATAAGATATCTTGAAGATAGGACCCAAGTCTAAACAAAAAATTAATTTTTGTTGGGTTTTTTTTGTTTTTTTTTTGGTACCGGGGATCGAACTCTGGTCCTTGTGCTTGCGCAGCAGGCGGCGAAACCACTGAGCTAAATCCCTGGCCCCTGAAATTAATTTTTGTTTAACAAATACCTTATACATGGGACCTGAAGTTAGTTTTATATAATACTTTTAGTGCTTCTGAGTATTGACTGCAATTTATCACATGAGGTCAAGTATGCAATTTTTCACTATGGCTTCATACTGGTACACAAATGTTTCAAATTTTGAAGCATTTCAGATTTAAGACTACAGATGCACAATCTACATTCATATACATTCCTAGTGGCACTGTAAATTGATACAAATGTTTGGAAATAAAATTCATTTTTCAAAGTAGAAAATATATGCAGGTATTTCACTTCTAGAATTTATCCTACAGACAGTCTCACATATGTACACAAAGGCATATATAGAAATGTTTCCCACAGCATTTTTGAAACAGTATAACAATGGATCTAATTTAAATATGCCATAATAGGAGGCTGGTTAAATGAATTAAGATAAATCCAAACCACAGAACTGTAAGCATTATTTAAAAAACAGGGTAGTGAATCTTGCCAGTCAACGGCCCTGACTGATCATTGACTCTTAAAAGCCTGAGTCTCTAGCCTGCTGGCCTACTCTACAAACATCGATTTTCCAGGCTCCACAATTCATTCTCATCCTGAGCATGTTGCTGAGGTATGCCTCTGCCAGCTAATCCACACCGTTCTGTGACTTTGCCCAGCCTCAAGCTACATAGGAAGGACCCTGGAGACCCTCAAACCATGCAATGAAATCTGAAAGAGGTACAAGAGAAAATGGAGTGGCAAACAATAAATCAGCCTCTCCAAGACTCAGGAATCTAGACACTGGAAACTAATAATTTGGGGAAGAAAAGAAGAAAGGAAGTGAACTAAAACCCAAGAAAGATCTGATGGGAAATTTGGAGCCTACAGAGAAACTGAAGAGATAGAATACAATGCAGAAAAAAAAGGAACAATCTGCACTTTCTCCCTGGCTCCTCGCTTACTGCACAAGAGAAAGTAAGATTGAATCTACAGAGACACAGAGAAAGTGGGAGACTCCAGAGGCCTTCAGGAAGAAAAGCAGCAGTGGAACAGATCAGTGGATGCTGTCTGTTGCAACAGCTGGTGAGTGACTCCATTCCAAGTGCCAGCTATATCCCAGGGAGACAGTGGTCGGACAACAGTCCAGGGAGCGGTCCACTGAACCCAAGACTCAGAGCAGCCAGGGGTTGGCTTCATTTCAGGGTTCTCAATGTTAGGCTCCTACAGTGACGGGGTAAGGGAGTGTGATGGGAGGCAACTATGGTCCACGAGCCATGGTCAGTCTAGCAAGAGATTTAATAAGAAGTTTAAGCTAAACAACCCAGGCCCCATATGAAGGGCCAGAGGCCAGGCTCAGGCTGAATTGCTGTGCAATTGAAAGTCCCAGGATTGGCAACCTCCCCATAATCCCACCGCCTGCTTGCTGGTAACTGCATCCAGCACAGATCTGGGATCTAGATGCCTTCTCTACCTACTATGTTTCCAAAAAAAATAACACCAACAAGAAAATAGTCATTACCATGTTGATGGCCAGTGTCATATATAAAATTATATCCCATTATGCTCTTGATCAGTAGTTACTCTGTAATGGCAAGTAAAGCAAAGATAGGCTGATTGGGCCTGGCCTTTTTGATCTGTAATTTTCAAGACTGATTATTTTCTAGTTAGGTCTTATTTTTAGGGAAACACAGTACCAGCATGCACAGGATACATTTTGAATTAGACATTGGCCCAAAACTATAGACCCCAGAAGAAAACCACACCTTCAAAATCACAGAGAATTTTTTTTTCTGTTTGTCTTGTTTTTTTTTCTTTTGGTTTTTGTGTGTGTGTTGTTTGTTGTTTTGTTCTGTTTTATTTTTTTCTTCTTTACCAGTTTCTTGGGGCTTGGGAAAGGTTTATTTATCCTTCTGCCTTGCTTATTATCTCTTTTACTTACTTTATTTTTCCTCTATTTTTTCTTCTTCTCCTTTTGATCACTTCTCCCTTTTATTTACTCTCTATGGAATTTCTTTATTGTTTCTTCCTCTTTTTCTTTTACTACCATGTCTTGGTAGTTTTTTTTTTCTCTTACCTATACCTAACTCTATAAACATCCTTCTACTCCCCCAGTAACATCCTTTGTACAACTTCTCTCTCTTCCTTCTCATGTGATAGAGTTTAAGGTATCCAAGTTTTCCTCGTGCACCTGTATCTTTAACAGTATAACCATGAAACTTTGTTATCTTTCCATAGTTAATGCTATAAAATTACTGTTGAATTCTTCTCTACCATTAGCAAAGATATAGCTGTTATATTTAGTAAATATAAGCTGTTAGTTAACACCTGAATTGTCTTAATGTTTACATCATAATCACAGATTTCTTCTCTAGGTTTAAGTGTGGTACATAATAGATTCTTATGGTATGTTAATATCTAATTTATCTTGGATGATACTACTGTAGCTTATTCACTTGATATTAATAAGGTTGCAAATTTGCCACTACACTTCTCTGTAAAGTCAACACTCAGATTACCTTTGTGACATAATAAATGATGAACGAATACATGAAAAAATGTTCAACATTTCCAGCCATTTGAAAAATACAAATTAAAACAACACTGAGATTCCATCTCACTTCTGAAAGAATGGCTACCATTAAGAAATCAAAGCAGTCCGCGCCAACCGCCGGAGACCACTGGGTAAGGCAGACACCAGCAGCCCGCGCCAACCACCAGAGACCACCAGGTTGCCAGAGACCACACTGCACAGACGCCTTGCACAGCATCTCAATCCCCACAGTAGAGGCGACAGGGGGGAACACAGAGGCCATGGTTATGAGCCCCAGAAGATAGAGCAGAAGTGAACAACAGAGAGGGCCTTTCTGACACTCCTCAATGAAAATTGAAGCCCACTGGGAAAGTGAAGAAAATCTCTTCAATAAAAGCACACTAGACCAACGTGGTTGGTAAGTTGGTGGGATCAGCACCTCTCACAGAAACCCGGACTTGCTTATGGGGGAGGACAGCTGGAACCTGCAGTAGAACCTTGCAGAGTTTAATCCTGCAGGAGGTCAGGGACCTCAACTTGGACTTTGCAGCCAGAAATCAGCCTGAATCTCAGTAGACTACAGCTAGATTGCTGAGACTAATCGACGTAGACCCACACACTACTGCCCACATTGTCTAACAGGACAGCAGAGACATAACTCAAGGGAGACCATTTTTTGGTTTGTTTGTTTTGTTTTATATATATATATATATATATACATATATATATATTTTCTTCTCTTTTCTTTTTCTCTCTCTCTATCCCTTCTGGCTCTATATTTCTCTCCCTCTTTGTTCCTGTTCCTGTCCCATTCTGAATTTTTTTTCTCTCTCTGTCCTCTTGACTACCACTTTTATAAAAAGGTGAATAGAATTTCTACCTTCCATATTGTTGTCAGTTTGTTCTGTACATCTCTGTTCTTTCACTCTGCTTCTCCTCCAGTCTTCAACAGATCCCCACAATTTGCATGATCTTCCCGTGTCCTCTAGTCTCACCTCTAACCTTTTCCTCTCCCTTTATCTCTCTACCCCTCCCTCCCTAACCTCTGTTAAATCCTTATCTGGAAGGGTAAACTTGCCATATTAAAGGGTTTACTTACTAAAAACATATTTTGGGCTGGCCCTAGATTTTGATCTAGCTCCTGTGGTTAAAGATGACAGACTAACTGTTACCACAAATTGTCATTTTCTAAGCTGTGTTTGATGCTGATTTTGTCAATTGGGCAAAGGTGTTATGATTGATCTAAACAGTTGTCCTCCCTGGTATACTGAAAATGAGATTGCCTAAGAGTCATTAGAGACTCAAAGCCTAAAAAGTCCAGCTATACCTGGAAGATATCTCTAAGAAGCAATCACTCCATAGGGGCTCTAAACACCATAATAAAGATACACAAAATAAGAAATATTGGAGTATCAGCCCAGGAATTAAAGCAAAAAACAGCACCAACAATAGAATTAAAAATGAGAAGACACCTTGACAGGTCACAAACACAGACTTCCAGCTCACCAAAGGCAAATTCTGGGGGAAACATGGAAAAATATGACAATCAACCACCTGGACACCCTGAACTGATAGCACAAGAAGTAACAAAACAGATGAATGAGGCTCTAGAAAAATTCAAAGCAGAAATAATTTCCCAGATAACTACAGAGATGGTGAGTAGAGTGAAAGACATGATTAGAGGCTCTAGAACAGAAACAGATAAAAAAATAGATGAGCTCAGAACCATGCTGGAAGCCATGAATGCCCAGCATAAGAAAGAAATGGAAACCATGAGCACCCAACATTGGAAAGAAATGGAATCCATGAAACAGATTCAAACAGATATCCAGAAGATTAAAAACTCCATTGAAAGTATTCACAGCACACTGAGCGATTGTGAAGATAGAATATCAGATATAGAACACAGGATTGCGGTTAGTGACCATGAAAAGAGAGATTTCTTCAAAATAGTAAGGGACCATGAGAAATCAATCCAGCAGCTGCTAGATGATGCAAAGAAGAATAACATAAGACTGATAGGAGTCCACAAAAAAGCAGGAGAAAATACAGATGATGTAAAAAAAAACTGTTCACAGAAGTACTAGTAGAAAACTTCCCAGACAGAGGTAGAGAATTGGACATACAGATAAGTGAGGCATATAGAACTCCAACTAGCCACAATAAAAAAAAAAAAGCTACACCTAGACATATAATAGTCAAGATCCCAGAAATGCAACAGAAGAACAAAATCCTATAAGCAGTTAGAGAAAAGAAACAAATGACCTACAAAGGAAAACCCATCAGAATCACAGCAGATTTCTCAAAACAAACCCTGAAGTTAAGGAGAGCCTAAAGTGAAGTATTTCAAACCCTAAAAGAAAATAACATCAACCTAGACTGTTGTATCCTGCAAAATTGTCTTTCAAAATCAATGGGGAAATTAGATACTTCCATGACAAAGAACACCTGAGAAATTTCATGAACAGCAAACCAGCACTCCAAACAATTCTAAAAATATCCTAGAAAAAGACAATGAAGTTCACAACTCCATGAGCCCCAACAGAGCGAAGCCACCAGGCAAGGCAAGAAACTAAAGGGAAAGGGGGGAAAAACAAAAAATAAAAGAGCCAACAACAGTAAAACATCATGACAAGAATGAGTCAATATCTATTGATTATAACTATCAAGTGGGAGGGGTAGGGCAAAGGAAAGAAGGGAAAGGAAAAATTATGAGAAAAGGAAAAAATGGAAACAAAGTCTTTGTAAATAGGGAAGGGAGAATAGGAAATGGGGAAAAAATAAGAACCAAGATATATCATGTAAAGGTACAAGCACCCAATGATAAATGTAATTGTATTGTATACCTAAAATGTACCAATAAAAGAATCTAAGGAAAAAAATAAATCAACCAATAATGAAGTCTAGTGATGCTATGAAGAAGAAGGAACCCTCCTTCATTATTGGTGGGAATGTAAATTGATAGAGCCACTATTGAATTTAGTATGCAGATTCCTCTAAAAAACTAAAGTAAACCACTCTATTTGGCCTGGCTATTCTCCTTCTAGGTATCTTCCCGAAAAAGTTAGAGGCATACCATTGTGATGTGTGCATATCCATGTTTATAGCAGCACAATTCATAATAGTCAAATCTCGGAAGCAACCTATATGTCCATATAGATGAATGGATAAAGAAAATATGGTACTTACACACAATGGAGTGCTACACTGCCATACTAAAAGGTAAGCAAGAGTCATTTGTAGGAAAATGGATGCACCTTGCGACCATAATGTTAAGTAAATCAGATATACAAGCTTAGATGATGCACAGTTTCTCTCATATGAATACCTCAATAGGTAAAGAAAGTGTGAAATAAACAACATATAATAGGAGAAAAGAAGTTATTGTAACCCAGCATGGAGAAAGTATCTAAAAATGTACATTGAATTAAAAATTTCAAATCCCCCCCCAAAAAACCCACAAAGTACAACACAAATTACAAGCTCATATGAAATAAACTAAATATATTTACACAAAAGAAGTCATAAAAGCCAAGGAATGATAAATACCTTATCCTTCTAGCAGTACAGAATACTCTTAAGAGATAATGTGAGAAATCAACAATTTTCTCTGTAGAAGTTGTTAAGTCTGGGACTAGGGAAAGTCACTCTTTTTTAAAAAACCATTTATCTTTCTTTTAAAAAATAAAATTATATGACTCCTCTGCTATAAGCATGAATACACTGCTACAAAAATTTATCAATTTTAAAAAGTGATTATAATAGTTATCTCTGATCACTAAAGAACCATTTAAATGTGAAGTTTAATGTATCAAATAAGAAAAAAAAGTCAAAATTCTTCAAAATAGTATAATCACTCCATATTTCTGTATATGTTAACTGTGGTCTTTAAGGAATAATAAATAGAGCACAAAAAAATTCCATGCTTAATTGAACAATCACTTCTGCAATAGCTAATGAAACATATATAATATGTTGAAACACAATGCCAAAAAAGAGTGAACCTCAGTAATTATGGGAATGAGAAGTTACCTAAAAGTATGAAAGTTATAGGTGAAATACACAAGAAATTATGGATTGAAATATAAACATAGCATTCTACTATTAAATCAGTAAACATATTTATTGGGTATCAGATTTTGATATCTATCCAGAAAATCTACTCATAACTAAAACTATGAAATTTCCTAGAAAGGAAATTGATAAGTAATACAAATGTAGTGGGAAATACTATATAGTCCATATGGCACTAATCTTACTCCAATTTCATGAAAACTTGTGAGTCATTAGAATCACTATGTCATTTTCTCTTACATAGTGAATCAGCAAATCCATGTCCTCTTCTCAGAGAAAATTAAAATTTTATAATTTTATATATAATACACGTATTAAACAAAAGTAATATCTATTTTAAGATGAACAATAACACTCATGCAAAACAAAATTTAATATGTTAATCTATGTTTGACACTATGTACTAGGGAAAATTATACACACACACACACACACACACACACACTACTCAAAAATTTCAGTCAAACACTGAATTCTAATAAATCAGAATCAGGAATTTAAATTTTTTTTAAAAAGAAAATGTACCTTTTATCTGGGTAGCAAAATTCAGGGTCAGTTTTGCAAAGAGATCTGGATTCTCAAACTTTTCTTCTTTTACTTTTAACCAGAAACAGTTCTCAGATAATTCTTTGGGATCAATCTAAAACAAAAGTAACAAATACAAGCTTCTAAACTGTTACTTTATATTTAATTTTTGAAAGAATTCATTTTCACTGAGGATGAATCATAATTCTTTTGTTCATCTACCCACGAATCAATTTTAGGATGTTTCAAAATAGCCATCTAAGAGTAAATATTCAGTGGAAAACCCTCAGAATTCTGTTGGTATGCAGCCAAGTTAAACAATATCAATAGGCTATATAGCAAATTACATTTAAAAAAATCTTCTGCTGAAAATAACCTTAAAAATAATACAATAAATCCCCCTTGAACTCACATATATTCTTCTCACTTCTAGATTTTTGAAAACTGGGAAGCTGAGATATAGAAAAATGAATTTCTTATGCTCCCTGATTATGCTGAAGGCAACAGACATAATAATACCTAATAATACATACTTCCTACTATGCATTAGGTACTGTGTAGGTGATTTGCAATATTAACTCATCTGATCCTCACTATAATCCTTTAATGCAGAACCTCTATGTTGAAGACAAGGAAAGTGAGCACTATACAGTTTAAGTAGTTGCCCAAATGAGTAAATGGCAAGGTGGGATAAAAAGCCAGTGCAGTTCAGAGGATGGTCTTAACTACTACACTGAAATCCAACACGTGAATTTTGCACTTGGAGTATATCATGATGTTTCAGTGATATGTAAGTGCCACAGCAATGTGTGATAAAATAGTAAACATATTATTACATTTACATACATAGATAACTAGTCCAAATATTTTGACGGACTGTGCCTCATTAAAAATAACTACCCTGTTGGTCTAGGAAAGTAGCTCAGTAGTAGAGCACCTGACTAGTATTCATAAGGCACTGAGCATAATCCCCAGCATTGAAACAAAAAGCTGTTCTAAAATAATTTATACCTCATTTACCCATGAGCAGAGCATAAGTATATGTGTATAAGTATATGTGTGTGTGTGTGTATATACATATATATATATATATATATATCTGGTACCGGAGATCGAACTCAGTACCTTGCACTTGCAAGGCAGGTGGCGGAACCACTGAGCTAAATCCCTGGCCCTATGCTGAATTTTTAAAAATGATTTAATCAAACCAACTTACTAAACAGACCCATTATGATATGACCTTTATGCTCTTCAGTATAGCTAATTGTATTTTCACTAGAAAATAAATTCCCAAGAATGAGGACTGTGATAATCTTATAACTTTAAAAAAAATATTATTCGATGACAATAATAATAAGCCATGATAACACGTAGAAGAAAGCGTTTTCATTCAGCATATTTAAAAAACCATCAGGTTACAACACTACTGAATATAGTCACCTACTCCAAACTACTATATGAAAGTATAAAACTGAAAAAAATTTCCTAAGAGCAAAAAATAGTAATATAACGAGGCTTAATAACAATAAAAATATTTTTAAAAGTTAAAGTACTTAACAATAATAAAAGAATCAAAATCGGTTTTCATTTATTGATAAAATACAAACATTATTTTGTAAACCATTTCAGTATTCTTTTTGAAAACCTCATAATCTCAAAGTATCTAGGGAATTTCCACTTATCTCTAGGTAGTTAACTGGAACATGGACTAATGGTGAACTTGTAAAGCAAAGGAGAGCAATACAGTCAGTAGTCATCATCTCAAACATTAGGTACTACTTATACATAGGAGTGCAGTTATCACTGCTGTACAAAGTCAAAAACTCTAGCTAAAGCATTACCTTTGACCAGTTTATTCTCTTCATGGACACTTCAGGTTTATAAATTTTTTTGTGCTTCATTCCATAAGGAAGATCAAGTGGTGCTCCTGGGGGAAGAGGAATTCCTCCAAGGGGTGGTGGTGCAGGAGGCCCCCCAATCAAAGGTGGCAGTGGTGGTGGTGGCGGTATTGGTCCTATTCCATGTAATGGAGGTGGTGGAGGAGGAAGAACTCCTGTAGGTAGAGGTGGTGGAGGTGGAGGTGGTGGTGGAGGTGGCCCAGCACCTGGCACTGGAGGTGGTGGAGGAGGGCCTAGAGGTCCTAATGAACTTGAAGGTCCATGTCCCTGAAATAGAAATAATCCAAGTTTAAACGCTTATAATAAAATGCAGCATAAAGAATACATGTCAGTAGATATTTATGGTTTGGTGAAGATTATATATGGCTTAATTAATTTTACAGGTTACATACTGTAATAGTACACACAAAAACTTACATAGACTTTTGATAAGCATTATAATCTCTGGACAGTGACAGCTTCTACTAATTAATCAACATTAGGAAAGCTGACATCCTCTAATATTTATAAAATAATCCTCTAAAATAATGAAAAATTATCTTTCATTATAAATACTTCCAAAGAAGAAGTAATGCACATGGCCTGAGCGTTTTAGACTAGCTGGTCTGAATATAGAATAATTAATACAAGGTCATGGATTCAAATCCCTTGGAAGGCAATTAGCCTTACACAAGAGTCTGTTTCATAGCAACAGTAACTCAACCATCTTTTAAAACCTATAATTAGGCTGTGTGTGGTGACATACACCTGTAATCCCAGCACTCATGAGGCTGAGGCAGAAGGACCACCACAAATTCAAGGCTAGCCTGGTCTCTGATCTACATAGTGAATTCAAGGCCAGCCTGAACTGTATAGTGAAAGCCTGTCTCAAAAAAAAAAAATTAATACTAAGTACCATCCATTTGCATTATAATTTGATTGTTAACATTTTTACATCCATCATTTCTTTTATCCTTATTATGACCTTGTAATGTAGATAGGGTATTTTTATGTCACGCAATTACACTGCTTACAGATGAGGAAACTATAAGTGCTAAAAAGTTAAATTACTGAAAAAGGTCACATAGTCTGAAATGCAGTTTGAAATCTGGCTGTTCCCGCAGTCAATGCAATCCTCTTTTACTACAGTAGCCCTTCTCTTCTGGAAGGAATGGGTGTCATGCCAGGAGAAAAATTAATTCACACTGACTACAAGAAGAGAATAACTTATTTCTACTATGGGAAAGTAACTTCAAGTTCATTCTGTAATGGCAATGGATAATGGATGAAAAAGAACACTGCATTCAATATTGTCTTCTTTTCTGATGATTACTCTGTACACATTTCTTTAAACTACTACTGATCACAAGGGTTCAATTTTTAAAATGCATAAAAAAGTGGAGCTATTCACTACAAACATTTCCAAGAAACCACTACCAATGAACAGATATCTTTGGTAATCAAGATAGGATATTAGATTAATTGAATAAAGGGATTAAAACTATTAAATTTCTTGGCATAGCATTATTTTCATTTGGGAAAAGATCCTTTTGTATCAACACAAATTTTCTATTTGAACTACTGTATAATAAACAGAAATATTTTTACAAAATAAATAAGTTGGAACATATTTTTAGAAGAATCAATTTAAATGATTTCCTATTTACAAAAATATTAAAAGTTAACACACATATCTAGACAGGATCATGGAAATATTTCCCATGATATTCACTCCACATTGACCAAGTATTTTCTTCACATATATGTTTATGTGTGTATATAAATACATATGACTAAAGTGTTTCTATACTTAAGAAATGACAGTCCTCCCTTAGCGTGAAATCCCTGCCTAAGACCAGGAAAAATCAGAATTAAAATGTACAAAATTACTTTATTTTTAAAGTAAAACTACTATTTTAAAAGTTTGATTTTTTAAATCCTGACTGAGATAAAATAACTGTGGGGAAATTAAAAGTTCAGGAAATTAGTAGTATATCCTACAAGTTTTGTGTATGCATTTTTCAACACAGTACTTTTGAAAGGCGAAAGCTGTGTTCCATTTTAAATAGCATAAAGAAAAATTAAGAGAGAGCAAACAGACATATTTATAAACAGCAATTTTTTGTCTCAGGTATCTGTTATAAAATTTGTGAAACCACAAATTCAGCATGTGCAAGGTCCTAGGTTGAACCCTAGCATCATCAGAAAACAAAAAATTTAAGACGAAAAAGGATCATACTCAAGGTAAATGCATATTTTACCTATTGAGAATGTTTAATATTTATATTTAAAAGCTTTTAAAAACCAATCATATCAACCCTTTTATTCCCTTGCATGAGTAATTAGGAATTGAACAATGAAATTAGGCAACAATATAGTATTGTGAATCACACATAGCACATGAATGATTTAACATTTGATACTATTTGGTGCACACTAAAGAGTGTTGTGTGACTGTACTTTTTTGGCTAATTTAGTAATTAATAAGTAACTAATCTTTGAGTAAGGCCTTTGCTAGATACAGTAGTGCCTTAAGAATAAAAAACACATATACCTCATGATTCTTACACTCATGTGGAAGAAAGAGAAAGCATGTAAACAAATACAGTATGACTGGTCTAAAAATGTAATATAGAAGGTTAGAGAAATTCCCTAATGTAGTTTTTACTGAAGCTTTCCAAGGGATGTCTGAGTACTGAGTTTCTCCTTTAAAGGATATGTTTCACAGGTACAGATGAGCAAAAAATGGCATTTCTGAGAGAGAATATCATAAGCCAAATTTCTCAACTAAATTAAATGAAAACACTATTTCCAGAATAAGTTAATAGGTTTTCTGAATGTAAAGAGTTCTGTGGTTAAATGAGTCTTAAAAAGCTGTATGAGAAAGAGGTTTCTTCAGTAAAGGACACTTGGACCCTTTAATATATTAATGAGTATTGTGCTGCGCCAAAAAGGAATTTTATGTGTACCCAATTAAGTGAACTATAGAATGATTTCCTTATAAAACTCCATTAGCATCTCTGTAACTTATGTTTGAGAAATGCTGGCAGAAGGAAATGTATAGAGGGAGTAAGTTGCAAACATAATAAGAGGGAAAGGTGACTTAGCCGGAGCTGATGCTGCAGGCAGAGGAGCAGTCACACCCTAGTCTGCAAAGGGGGCATAAGTGATCCCATGCCAGAAGGTCCTAAAATTCTAAGTAAGGAGATTTTATTTAATGTGTACTAAACCTGCAACCATTGAACATATGAAAGCCAAGGGTAATAATACTGAGGTTAGTGTTTTAGGAAGATTAATTTGCCACTTAGCATACAGGATGAATTTGAAAGGGAAGAGAATATAGACCAGAGAAAAATGAGAAAACAACTGTAATAATTCAGGTAAGATGTAATGAGTAGACCTAAGGACTTCTGGGTTTTGATGCAAGAGGGGGAAAAGGACATAAAACAGTGACTAGCTTAATTTGCCATAAGTAGGGCAGCAAAAAGGGAAAGAAAACTCCAACTTAACTAAAAAGTGGTGGTAAAATTTAAACAAAAAATAACGGAGACAAAGCTGGTTTGAGGAAAGACAAGATCAGGAATACTGATTTTGATTTCAATATGCAGCAAACCTTCCTATGGGAATAGCTAATCAAAATCTGGAAATATAAAACAAATTCAAAAGACCTGGCACATATTTAATGGTATTATATCAAGATATGATACTGAATAGGAATTTGAGCAAGAATATATACAGAAAAGAAAAAAGTAGACAAGAGAGCCAGGCATGGTGGCACAAGCTCATAGTCCCAAAACTCTGGGAGGCTGAGGTTGGAGGATTGCAAGTTTGAGCCCACTCTGGGCAAATTAGCAAGATCCTGTCTCAAAATATAAATGGGGGCTGGGGGAGCACTAGATATCATGCAGCTCAATGTAAAGGCCATGGCTTCAATCTTCAGTAACAAACAAACAAACAAAAGCCAACAACAACAACAAAACAGTAGAGGACCGAACACTGAAAAATGCCACCAGTTAGGGGGTGAAAAGATAAAGAGAAATATTCAGACATTTTAAAGGGTAAGTCACACTATATAAAGAGAAAAGAGAGATTTAGTGAAAAGAAATTATATTATATTAGAGATAAGTGATGTAAGCTAAAGATAGGAAAAGGTCATCCCATTCAATACTTAGTTGTTTCCTGGTTACTTCTGAGGTAATTTTTCAATAAACTGATAGAAGCAGACCCAGTCAATCAAACAATACCTATGGAGTATTCACTATGTAGAGACATCCTCTTCAATTTCCTAGTATTCATTTATAACTTATAACATGTTAATGAGAGTACTTGGTCAATTCTAAAGTTTAGATGCCCTAATTAAAACTTTAAGTGCATATGGGAGCTTTTCATCCAAGGGAATGGAGATGGAAATGTAAAGTGCATAGGCTTTGAATGACAGTATTCTAGATTTAAAGAGAATTCAAGGAGCTTTTGGGATAATTAAAATTAATGAGCATTTTCATGTTCTTTTTGAAAAAAATACTATGCACTCAATTTCTCAAATCATCATGAAAATTTCATCTCGAAAACAATTTTGCCATTGTAATACATTTCATTAAAATATTCAGGAAAGTTTAAGCAACTGATGCATTATTTTTTCAAACCTTAAAAATGATTTACAGTCCTAGAAAATAAAATCTGTGATTATTTCAAATAAAATGTAAAGTTGCCAAAAAAGTCTGCTTGCAGTTACACTTTTCCTTCCATCCTACAAGATAATTTTCTACCATCAAATTCACTGTGTCATGACACAAAGTCTGTATTTTGTTTCAATACCTGGGTCCGAAGTTGCTGGATTTCTGTCTCAAGTTCTTTGATTTTTTCTTCTCTTTTTTGAAGCTCAGCTTGAGCTTCCTGTCGAGCTGTGAATTCTTCATCAAACTGAAATAATCACCACCATAAATGTACAGTTAATAATACACTTTTGAGAAAGCTTTAAAGAACATTGGTAAATAAGTGGAGTGAGTTTCACCTAGTTGAATTCCTCATCACTCAATACCAGAGCTCTTGATTATTTTCATGAAAATTAAGCATCCATGTTGAGGTAGGGCACTGTTTCTGATGGTAGTGAAAGTAATGAAGGAATATATACCCTCCCACCCAAAGTAAAACTATTTTCACTTTTGAAAAATAAATATTAAAAAAAGTGGACTGAAAAGTCTTTCATGTATAATACATGATTTTGTGTTGTTGAAAATTTGATTTTAGAATTAATGTTTATTAATGTTTCATCCTGTACATTTAAGATTAGAAAATCAAATCTAAAAATACAACAAGCAGTTTGAAATCATAAAAAGAGATTACACTTTTAGATTGCTCAAATGAATGGACATTAATGCAAATTAGAATATATTTATTAAAATCACAACTGTCTAGCATCCAAAAAGTTGAGTTCCACAAAATCAGGTAATAGAACAATACACGGTATAGTAACAGTTTCTGTCAGATGGTTAACCAAAATATTTGAATGACATGCTATAAGAGGGAAAATGAGAGATTAAAATATAATGTGCTAAGCCAAAAAGACTATCAGAATGGTGAATATTCATTCCCTGCATCCTGCTCCAGCCCTTACTGCAGAGTTCTAAGCAGGCACAAACCAGCCTGAATATTTACAATGAATACTGCCTACCTCCCACTACAGAACATTTTATTTGCTTTATTGTCAATGTCACCTTAAGTCAGTGCAGAAATCTATACATTATTTAAACAATATTATTTGTGTTTCCAAAAGTGACATATCCAAAATTATCTTTATAGTTTGTGCAACAATACAAATGTATGTCCACTGTAATAAATATTCATCATGATAGATTTGACCTTTGAAAATTATACAATGACATTCTGATATAAATCTGAAGAAAAGGTGGCTGGCCAAAAGGGATAATAATAATATTTAGCTCAAACCTAAAATATTAGTTAGAAATGCTTTTACCTATCTCTACTTCAGTCTCTGGAAAATGTCCCATAGAAATTGATGCAGATCATCTTTAATATTTTTAATTTTCAAAAGCATCCCAGATACATGAAGTGAAGGATTCATAAATCTTTGAATAACTTTGTTTTCCTAGTTCACTAAGAAGTTGAAGGTCCTTCAATGTTACCTTATTCAAGTTCACTACTTCCATGTTAAGATTTATCTGAAGCTATGTTCCCATCCTAGCCTCCTACAGTTGTCTTCTTTGTGTTTCACAAATGTGACATCTACACAAATTCACAGTGTGCCAGTTTTCCTCTATACAAGGCTTATTCGTACATTTGAAAGGGGCACACAGTGTTTCTCCTTTTAATTTAAAATTGTGTTAATCTGTAAAAGCAAATAGAAATCACAAAAGTATAAAATATATGAGTTGGAGGAGCTCTCACACATACATTAATTTTATCTTGTCCTTTTAATAACGAAGCAAGTAAGATCCAAGGAGTATAAGTGTTTTACTTAAAGTCATAGCTAATTATTGGAAATCATAGAATCAGATCTTGTAACTTCTGCCTCTCATTCTAACACTTAAAAAAAGCACTTTATACTGCTTCTTAAAATAATCTAGGGGCTGAGAATGTAGCTCAGCAGCACAGCACCTGCCTGGCAAGCATGAGGCCCTGAGTTTGATTCCCACTACCAACCCCCCCCCCCAAAAAAATCTAGAATAAGATAATGCATGGAGATAATCATTGGTTGATCGCCATGCATGTTTCCATTCTAAATGTTGGCAATGAAACTAGAGTATAAAACACTGAAAATTCTGATTTCAGAACTACTTTTTTCATATATTCACACAGAAAACTTTACTAGATTGATAATCACAATTAGCTCCATCTTATGATTTCTAATTACAGTGCCAGTGAAAAATTGAGGGGATTTGAAGATTTTCAAAGGGAATTTAAGACCTGCTCCTTAAGAACATTAGAAATATAAAGGTCTATTAATGAAAACACATGCATTTTCTTTCATCAATAAAAATGACAGCTTCACACAAACATTGTATGTCAAGCTCAAGCTCTTAAAAATTTATTCTAGTAACTGAAAGATCAAAGACATTTCTTCAGATGCTCTCAGTAACTATAATTTCTAGAGTGATAGCAAAAGTGATTACCTAATCTCCAAGGTAAGTCATAACTGTGAAGAAATAGCAATATGCAAGCACTTTATCTTGCTGTCAGATGGCTGAAAACTGGAGAGCATTTAAATGTGTGCTTCAATCCTTTTCCCTATACTCAACAGGAGAGAAATACTATACTAATGTTTAATTGGATCTAAGGAAGGGAGTGAAGGAGGAAGGGAAGAAGTAACGGAGGAAGGGAAGGACGGAAGAAGAGGCAGGAGGGAGGGAGGAAAGGAGTGAGGGAGGGCTTTTAGTAGAAGCTAATTATAGCTATGCTTTCATGAAACAAGGAAAAGACCATCAGATCTAAATAAAATAGATAACTCATAAGACATTAACAAGTCTCAAGTTCCATCAAGTCTACACACATAAAGTAGCACCATCATTTAACAAAAAGCAATTACAAAATTCAAACAAAATAAGTAAGCAGTGGGGAAAGACTGAGATCACTGCAACTACAATGTTCCATAGCTATCATTAGCATTGAGGTTAAAGATCACAGTTTTAAAGACCAGCTAAATATTTCACATTTCTCCCAGGAATTACCTAATTTAAGTGAAAGCTATAGGAAGGTAATGAGGGAATTTATTTTGGTTGATTGCTTCTAAGAATAACTTTTCAGCTCTAATTTTATTTCATTTATCACATTAGTATAATATAGCTAGCATTTTTCTTCCATAATAGATTAGAGATGATGATGAGGGAATAAAACCAACCTTATCTTATTAGGAAATAAAGCAATATTCTGTTCTTTGGTTTGAATATAGAAATATAAAGTACTACAATGCTGAAACAACAGTTATAGGTTGCAAATAAAGAAACAGGATAAAATATGTGCTGTGATTAAATTATTAACAATCATATCTAATTTCTATAAGTCTTACCTTCTTTGAAAATTCCACTGCTTTTTGTTCACTTTCTTCAACTTTTGCCTTGTTTACACAGGAATCTAGTAAGATATACCAAAAATGATTAGAAATTATGGCATGAAATTTCTAGCCAAAAGATGGCTGCCACTCTACAATTCTATGGAGACTATCCTTTGCAAGGCAGTTTCTCTTCAAAGGAAATTGACTTATACTATATATAGAACAAACCACCAGTTTTTCATTTTTTAGTATACTAAGTCAATTGAGTGATAGTATTTTTGAAGCACAAAACCAAGCATCCATTTGGTCATTATTATTTTAAAGATATTTAATCATGTTTTAATTTCCACAATTTTCAACTTCTTCAAAAATTTTTTGGTAGTTTATTATGAATAGAGGGGTAGCAAAGACTCCATGTTAAAGATTATCAAAATTCAAAATTATCCTCAAAAATTCTAAGATAGAGTAACATTCATTAATTCAGAATTCCCAGTGAAAGATTTTACTTCTGATATGAGGCAATCATGTACACAGAGAAACAAACTTGGAACTTCACAAGTCCAGTCATACACTTCATAATATAAATAGTGAAGCTGGGTACAATGATGCAAGTCTGTAATCTCAGGTACTCAGGAGGCTGAGGCAAAAGGATCTTAAGTTCGAGTTACTAGCTTTGGCAACTTAACAAGACCATCTCAAAATAAAATATTATAAAAGAGCCAGGAATGAAACTCAGTGGTAGATTGCTTGCTTGACATGCATATGAGCCAGAGTTCAATCCTGAGCACTGCCAAATAAAAGAAAAAAAATATAATTCCTTATATATAATGAAAGAACCTCTTTTGGGCAGTATTACAGTCTATTGTGTAACTACCCATTCAATATCTATTTACTCAAAAGAAATGAAAACATATGTCTGTACCATATGTGAATGCTCATAGCAGCTTTTATGTGAATGTTCATAGCAGCTTTATTAGGAATAGCCAAAAACTGGGAAAAACACCCAAACGATGATCAACATGTATATGTATAAACCAATACTGGTATATCCATGTACTGGAATATTACTCAACAATATAAAGGAAGGCACTATTGATACACACAATACAACAACATGTATGTATCTCAAAATAATTATGCTTAATAAAAGAAAAAAGAGCACATACTGTGTTCTCATTTATATGAAATTTTAGCAAATGAAACTGATAAGAAAGAAAGTATAAACAGAACTAGTAAGAAAGATCAGTGCCTATCTTAGGATAAAGAGAGGTGGGAAGCATGGGAAGGAAGGACTAAAAGAAGAATTCAGAAATTTTAAGAAGTAATAGAGAACTTATTATCTTGACTGAGATGATACATAAATATGACATGACTATTTCCAATATATGTACAGTATATTATATATATGTATAATCTCAGAATTTAGCAGAGTACACACTTTAAATATGAGGAGTTTTTCTCTTGTCAACTTTACCTCAATAATTTTTTTTTTCTTTTTATGTGTGGCTGGAGCCAAGTAACCAAGGAGGAAAGTGCTGTGTTAAAGTCAAAGGGGAGGCCATATCTATGCTATGCCAGAGATAGTAATGCCTTTGACTTTGATTTAAATTTCAATGGGCAATCATTGGACATTTTTAGGCAAGGATCTCATATGATTTAATTTATGAGAGATATTAAACTTACAGAATTGTGAAATCATAAGAGACTCTAATATTCTTAAGTTTAAGTGATCTTAAAATAGAAGTTCTTCAAGCATTTAATAACTTCTGTGGGAATTCGTGTGTGTGTGTGTGTGCCCATGTGTTCTAATGAATGTTCTACATAAATCATTAGCTTATCAAAAAGGACTCTCAACATAAAATATTAAGAACTACACGTAACTTTGACTTACCTGATTATAGAATTGAAGAAACTAAAATCTAGAGAGGTTAAATGATTCAAGTAAAATCACAGAGCTAACATGTGAATGAAGTCATAATAGATCTATGTTGCAGACTATTGTCTCAGCTTATCCCTTCCTCCTCAATGGTTTTGATTACCAATAAAACAATCCTAAGTACCTGGCACATAGCACACACAAAAAATGTCTGTTGAACACCGAAAAAGCTAGCCAAAATCAACAGTAGACTCTATGTGCCAACTAGGGTTCCTAATAGATGATAAGCCAATATACTCATTTGAAAATAGTCCTTTGTGACTCCATTCACAAAATACAAAATAAATTACTGGCTATCCAACTCAGTGAAAAATATGCAGTGAGGCCAGGGTCCACATTCATTTCTGAGGAAAGTAAATTGGCACAAGTGATCTGAAAAATATGTAGCCCTTGAAAATCCATACCCTCATTTATTGCAATAAATCCTAAGGAAATAATGAGAATGGCCCAAACACTACAATGTTCATATCAGATTCCTTTATAATTCAGGTGAAAACCTGAAAACAATCTAAATGTGCAGTAAGAAATGATTAGTTAAGACAGTCCGTAAGATCGAACAGTATACAGACATTAAAAGTCCCATTTTAAAAGTTACAATAAAAAACTTCTCATTATAATGTTCCATGAAAAATTACCATACACATAGATGAGAGATGAGACAGGCAAGTAGGCTTATAGATAGTGCATAAGGAAATGTGCAGGGCTGAAAAAGGAGTAGTGGTGATTTGACTGGTGATCTGTCACTTATATTGTCTAGTGCTTTCAGTAACTGTGGATTATATTTAAAAACAGAAAAGAATACATAATAAAGAATAAAGTATACATCTTTATTACTGCAAATCTATCCTATGTTATGGAGAAATAAATAATATAAACTTGGTGGTCAACAGCTGCTGTTTTCTTTAAAGACAAGTGAATTTATGCATGAACTTTACCACTACTGATTTCAATTAGGTATAAAAAACACTGCTTAACTGTAAGGCCATGTAGCAAAGCATATTTCACAAGAGAAGTTTCACTTCATCCTTCAGCGACTGTTCTGGGAAGTATTGCTATCATTCTAGGCTGATAAAAAGTCATTTTCTCAGCAATCTAAAGAAATGAATTTGGGCCAGGGATTTAGCTCAGTGGTGCTGCCACCTGTCTCGCAAGCGCAAGGTCCTGAGTTCAATCCCAGGTACCGAAAAAATAAAAAAGAAAGAAAGAAAGAAATGAATTTGATAATCTCAAATTCTTTCCTAGCTCTAAGGTCTATGAAAATACAAATTTATCTATCTGATAGCCTTTTAAAGGCCTTAAGTTGATGAAATAAGCTTGTTTCTTTTCTTAAACTTGAGCACTAATAACATAGCTATAATACTAATACTCAGCATAAAGAGAAGTTAAGGATTTTTGATTCATGCTTCTAAAATACAAAGCATTCATCTATAATAACACAATGTTTTTTTCTGGGTACACTGACTTTAAAATGAGTTCAGTAGTGTTAAAACTTATCAACTGGGTTAATATAATCACACAAGCAGAACTCTCATAGTAATCATAATTAATAATTACAGCAATTAGGTACCTTAAGACATAATGATTTGCTAGATAGTAACAGAACAAGTTAAGTGAGAGATCTACCTTTAAAAATGCCCATTTACGGGCCAGGGATTTAGCTCAGTGATTTCGCCACCTGCTGTGCAAGTGCAAGGACCTGAGTTTGATCCCTGGTACCAAAAAAAAAAAAAAAAA
>NW_004624851.1:3564491-3576136 GCF_000247695.1 Heterocephalus glaber | reverse complement strand
GTGCAGACTGGTGCAACCACTGTGAAAATCAATATGGAGATACCTCAAACAACTAGGATTGGAAGTCTCATTTGACCCAGCTATTCCTCTACTAGGTATCTTCTCAAAAGAATTAAAAGAATCCTACCACAGTGACATATGCTCACCCATGTTTATAGTGGCACAGTTTGTAATAGCTAAAACTTGGAAACAGCCCCATTGCCCATCAAAGGAGACTGGATAAGGAAGATGTGGTTTTTTTAATAAAATGAAGTACTACTCAGCAATAAAGAGAAACTAGAGACATTTATACCTAAGTGGATGCACATTGATGCCATAATCTTAAGTGAAATAAATAGGACACACATGTGTAAATACCAAATAGTTTCTCTGGTGTGAAAAACTATAACTGTAAAAAAGAATCAAAATGTATAATTGATATTGTGAAATAGGAAGAAAATGTTTAATGGAATAGGGGAAGTGAAAGGGGAAGGGCAAAGGAAAGAAGGGAAAAGAAAAAATATGAGAAAAGGAAAAACATGGAAACAAAGTCTTTGTAAATAAGGAAAGGTGGAGGGAGTAAAGGGAGGGCAGCGCAATGGGGCAAAAATAAGAACCAAGATACATCATGTAAAGGTACAAGATCCCAATGATGAATGTAACTGTATTGTATACCTAAAATGTACCAATAAACTAAACGCAAAAAAAAGTGGTGGATGCTTTTAGTAGGCTAACTCTTATATTTGGTAAATGTACATGTGCATATATGACAGAGGCCCCACTACATTGCTAATTTTCCTTTAATATCTCATTCAAATTATAAATATAGTACTATCAGAATCGCCTCTTACCTGATATAATAGTCATTTCTGATAAGCAAAAAATGTTGTAGAATGGATAATAAATAAGATTCAGCAGCAGTGTCTTTCAACATATTATATAGAAGATGGTATACTTCATTCATATCAGTAAAATGTAAGTAAAGGAAAAAAATCAAAGATTCTTGATGAAAGTTACATTAATAACAAAAGCAGTTTAAATTTTAAAATACAGATTTGTAATTTTGCTTCCTTTACTGTTACCAAAACATTCAACTCCATGATCCACTATTTAAAGATTTACATACAGAAAATGATTCTGTGGAATCACTTTCATCTTTTAACTACGGTAACAGAACAAAGGAACATTTCCTGGTCCACTTGACTATTAAAATCTTAAATGATCAGTCATTCATTAAAATAAAGTCTAGATTATAGCTAGAACCATTGGAACTGCAATGCTGTTTATTAAAATGGTTTTGTTCTGCTCTCCCTGTGTTTTTGATAGGGGACCTATAATAGGCCCTATATTATTCATGCAAGCCACTACTACTCTATTTTCACTGGCATGTAAGATAGAAGGCAAGCATGTTGTGAACTACTAAAACATCACAAAAACAGTTTTATTTTCTCCAGATGAAGTCCTAAACCTGAAATTGCTATTGGTATCCTTCTGCATTTCTTTGAGAAAAAATGGAGAGTAAAGACAACGGTGGTTGAAACATTTTTCTTAGAATACAAAAAAAAGTGGTAGAACTGAAAATGCTTTTAGTAAAGTAGAAAACAGATTTCAAAGATGGATTCACTGTTATAACAAAAGTGAGGACCGGAAAAATCAATGTAGAATAAAGGTAAAAGATGAAATGTAATCCAACATCCTAAAAATCACTTGAAATGTCAATATTTTCTTTGAAGTAGAATTAAGTATCAGATGGATTACTTCTTGGACACCACATAAGAATGTTGTGTTAAAGTATCATTAGATCCTTTAAATGACTGCAGAATGGGTTCAAAAAAATACCTTTTTGGTGCAGCTGGACTATAAAAAATATCTGTATAAAGAAAAATATATATTGATATAAAAGGCATTTAATATAAGAGAAGCCACTGCAGAATGGTCACTAATCTCAGACAAAAAAATTATTCCTTACAATAATAACATTGTCATTCATTGCACACACATTTATATAATACCTATATGTATGACTTCATATAAGAACAGTGGAAGAAAAAGAGCTGAAATATAAAATTTCTGCCCTCCATCTCACAGGCCAGAAAAGTGTACATAAATAATACAGAACAAACAATCATGAGATTTTCAAGGAGGGGAATATTACTCCAGCTTTATTTAAGGGATTAGGGGGATAGACGGAATAACATATTACCAAGAAAAAGTCTATCTGAAAGGGAACTTTGGTTCTGATATGTTTCCCAGTATCCCAGAATCCATAAGAAATTTAATAGATGTGAAACAAATGGCTAACAGTGCTAGGACCACAATCTTTTAGATCTAAATTCACTTCACATATCAACAATACCATAAGAAGAGTATATGCTAGTTGCATTTGACTCATACACCTCCATGACATAGCCTTGTTATATAGTCAGCTACTTATTGTAGCTAAACACTTTTTTTGGAACTGTTAAAGAAGAAAACTTATCTGATAGCAAGTAATACATTTATTTCACTTGAATTCTATCTCTAAATGGAGTAGTATTTAATAAACTGAAAATGTATATTAACTTTAGTCACACATAAACTCAGGGAACTTTTCCCCATTTTTATATGTTAGATATACTTGCATTAGGCTCTTGTCTATCCGAGGCCACTGAGCAGAGTATATCTATAACATACTCTAATATTTAATATAGTCTATATAACTCACCAGTACAGTCTGAAAGTTCCTCGGTATGAATCTGAAGAATAGCATCATAGTGAGATTCTAATGTAAATAAATGGATATTAATTGGGCTAACAGACAAAAACTATAATACTGGGTCACAAAAATTACTCCAAAATTCACTTTTAATATGTTCAAAACTATTTTTGTGATTAGCCAAAGGATATTCCATTTCTGCTCGAATGTCATTCAGACGGTGAGACAATTCAGTTAAGTCATCCTCTTTGTTCTCATCAAAAACTTTCAACTGAATATCAAGCTCCTCATTCTCTTTTTCTTTTAGACCCTAATATGTAAACATAAAATTTAGCACATGAACAACAGTTTGACAATAAAATATTTCAATAATAATGAGCAGAACACAATTCTTCATTTATACACATGGATGCAATTTCAAATATTGACGCAGGCAATTTGGTTTCCTGAAGACAGAAAATGTAACAAAGTTTTTCTATTTCAAAATAAAAGAAGCTTATTACATTCACTGTATTGTCCTGCTAAATCCCACATCCTGCTTATTCACATTAAAAAATTAACAATTACGTTACAAAAACAGAAAAACCACTAATTGCTAACTATCCAAATTAAATGCTATAGGTTGGAACAAACATACTAATCAAAGGTTGCAAAAGAATGCATGCAGTTAGAACGTTCCATATGCCTCTGGCACAAAAAGTACATATAGACCAATTGTATTAACAAAGAAAAAATGCAAAGATATATTCAAGCACAACATTCCCAAGTATGGCGTGGAAAAGTTTTATAAACAAAATTATTTTAAATGATATTTTGTGATATTAAAGCAAAAAGGTGTTAGGATTTTTTTTAAAATCAAGCTGTATATCTAGCCTCCTCCCCCATCTTTCATTTTTGCTTAGCCTAATCACAAAATACCAACTTGGGCATTGAAGATTTGTTTTTTGTAATATAAGCACATGCATTACAATGCTCTGATGATTTTCAAAATAATGGTATAAAAACACTTTGGAAGCATGCCACACTAGAGATTGTTGGGCTTAATATATATCACCTGGAATATCTTTAATATGTGTCCTTTAAGATGCAGCTTTCAAACCCAAATCAATAATCACACCTGTGGATGCTCAAGGGCGATACCAAAAGTGAGACTATGATGTTCAGAGCTGAACTGGAACTCTAAAAGGAAATGCAAGCATGGTGTACTTCAAATTAGGTAAATTTTTAAAATGGGATGCACTTGTTTATATATTTTTATTCAAAAGAATAGTTATAAATGGGGCTGTAATAATGTAATTATATGTAATAATTTAATGAGATTGTATTTATAGAGCAAAAGAAAACACTTTTTATTAAGTTTCTGCCCAATGTATCCAAATAGTTTCATCTTTTATAAGAATGTGCTTTGAGTCAGTTTTCCAATTTGAAGAGTAATGAAGAGATTTATTAAAATGCAAAATTATCTAACATTAGATCTTATTATCATTGGATTTCTGAATTATTTTCAGAAAATGACAGATGTCAGACATATCCATATGTTGATCACTCCAGAAACAACCTTTCACACATTTTAAAGTATATTCTTTTCCTCATTCTTACATCACAATATATTACACATCCATCATAAAACTTGAGTACTTTCAAAGGTTTGAAAAACAGAAAAATGTAAGTTAAATACTGACATCTAATCAGCATAAAAACTTTAGAAAACATGGAAGTTAGTCTACATAATTAAAATATTTTCAGTGAAAATAACTCATTGTGTAATTTATACAGTATAATAGAAAAGGACAAACATGTATAACTGTAATCTATTGTAAATGCTCTTTATCAATAATGCTCTAGGCTACTAAAATGAATATATAACATATGTTTATTTATATTTATAAAATTTCCTTTCAGGCAAATGTCAAACCCAGAAAGATGTATCTATAAAATCTTGATAAAACAAACATTTAATCAATTAAATCTTTTTACATAGCACTAATAATATGTCAGATATCCTATAAAATGGAAATATATCACAAAAGTATATAATGAAATGATGACTATCATAAAATTTTCTGAATTACACTATCACTAGCATGTGAAGTTATATATATGCTTAAGTTTTTTTAACAGAACAATTGCATAGTTATGAAATGTTGTTTTGCACAATACCTGAAATATAAATTAAGTTTTTATAATACAGTGTACTTCAAAGAAGTGCACTATTATCAGCACACTAGTGATTACCAGCCATTACCAGTTAAGTTTTCAAAAGAGTAAAAAGGAGCTCATCAGTCTTTTAAAAGAGATAAAGTATGCCCATAGCCTACAAACATGATTTCTCACTACATTGTTCCTTCATGTATCTGATTTACCTAATATTTACTTATTTACCTAAAAAAAAAAAAAAAGCAAATAAAGGAGAAGAAAATTGGCACAGCGAAGATCAGCAACAAAAGACAGCCTCTCAGGGACCCAGAATCCAGACAGCTAGAAAATAACAACTTGGAGAAAAGAAAAAACAAGTACCTGTTGATTCCAGGAATCAGGAGGGAGCTGTAAGGAAAACTAGAAACTACAGAGAAGCTGGAGAAAGGAAGCACAATGCAGAGAAAAGAACAAAGCAGTCTGGAAGTTCTCTCTGGCTGTTGAGAAGGAGAACCTGCCTCCACAGACACAAGATGTGCCCTCAGGGTAACGAACTCCAGGGAGAAACAACAGCCATGAAGAATTCATGAAGACTACATATAGTAAGAAGTACTTCCTCCTATAAAAGGCCTTGTACAGGGTAAATGGTCAGCAGAAAAACATAGTTTAGAAACACTGATTCAAAAATCTTAGTTGTCAGTGTAACCAAATGAGCAACATACTATGAAATCACAAAGCCTGGAAAAGATTAATACATTCAGATGAAAAGGCAAAAGGTAAGGACAAGAGTTATCTTACCTATTATTTTTTAAATGATGTGAACTGCCAGATGTGGTTGAGCACACCTGTAACCCCAGCACTCAGAAGGCTGAGGCAGGAGTATCACCCCAAGTTCTAGGTCAACCTGGGCTACATAGTGAGACACTGTCTCAAAAAATCCATTCCAAAACAATGATGAGAATCAAAATAAATTAAAATGAGAATCATAGATTTCTTCACCAGCCATTCAGTAGTATAAGGCAGAAAATGTTAAATTAGACATAAAGGCAAATGAAAGATGAGAAGAGTAACAGGAACAATTAAGGCAGAAAATATGCCATAAGAGTAACTGAGTACAAAATGCCAAAGAGCCCCAGCAGCCAGCCAGTGTCCAGACAGTACTTTTCTAGAAATAGAGAAACAGTCCAGTAAGAACAAGCAGGGAAACCTAAAAAAGCAACTTAAAAGCAAAGTAGACAAGAACTTCTCTAACTTTCTAAGGCCAGAAGCTTTTCAGAAGGAGAGATTAGTGATAAAACAAGAATAAACACATGCTATAAATGCTATAATTTTTTTGTGCATTCACCTATCTTAACTGCACATTCAGCCTCTACATGGGTTATTTAAAATGTTGCTGTGATCAATACAGCCAATTGCTTGGACTTTAAAATTAAGAATTAAAGAATCATTCAAGACCATGTTGAGATATAAATTTCTGAAAACAAGTAGACCCATTAATACAACTTATAATCAGTTTCAATGAAGAGCAGTCAATCAAAATTTACAGATGCATACTATACACTTACTGGTTCCTCACCAGCTAACTTTCCCAATTTTTGTATTTCAATTAACCTTATGTCTCCTTTTAACAATATCCGTGTCTTTAAAAAAGTCACTCTTCAGTTAATATGCTTAATAAAATAAAGTACAGAGCCACAGTAGCTATATTATTAGAACATGCTTATTTATCTTAGATGAACATAATTTTTCAAAAAATATTTAACACTATCATAATTATAACAAGTATTTCTATTTAAGAAATAATTTTTTTTCTTTAGAATCATAATCTTTTATATTCTCAATAGTCAAAATTGAAAGAAGCTCCCTATTGATGTGAAGAAGCCAAAAAATTTGAAACACATACACATCAATAGGTGCATTTTAAATCCTGAATCATCACTTGTATACTGAAACTGCTATTACTACAATATATAAAAGCTTACAAAATTTCTAATTCTTTACGAAAAAAAAAATAGCAAGGCACGTGTATATACCCTGTTTGAAGACATAATTTTGTTCAAAGAGGAAAAAAAAAGTTATAGTTCATCAACATAATAAATGTATGTACACAACTTACTGGTAACATTGCTTTTAGTCCTGAACGAAGGAATTCATTTCTTAAATGTATTCGAAAATCAAGTTCATAAGGAGAAGTGACAAGGGCATTTATAAACTGCATGCAGGCCACCTGAAATAAGAAAGGAAATTTTGTTTAGAGAAAACAAATTGAAATAAATTAAGGAACTATTTGCTTAATACATTCAAATAATGTACTGACTAAAGACATTAATACATATACAATAAATTAAGAAATGCAAATATTTCTACATATATAATGATGATCATCTTTAGATTATAAACAACAAAATTAACTGTAGTTTCTGATGTTCAAAGTAATTCTAACAAAGAGGTGATGATGGTCAAGTGTGCATGCTTTGCTGAACAATATAAAAAAAATTAAACTCCCTCTGAGAAACCCAAAGCTAAGAAAGTACGCATCTAGAGCCTTTGAAATGATTATGAAATGTATCTTTCATATCCAGCTGTCTTTACAGTACCATTGGCTTCAATTCTCCATGGTTATAAATACTTTACTAACATAAATAAAGTTATAAAGTACCCTAATATTTAACAAGAAACAGTGATAACTCAGAGAAATCATTGATTTATACACTTTCCATCCTCTTATTGGGATGAATTTGCACAAAACAGAGTACTAAAATATATAATTAAAATAAATCCACTTGGTAAATGTGAAAAATTAATGTAACTGAATTAATATCAACCAGAAGGCACTGTGACACCAATACTAAAATGCACTGCATAATAAAGTATATATGAGGGCTTGTTTCCCAATGAAATGTTTCATTAATTATATTGATGCTAGAAAATGAGTTTTGCTATTTTACCTTCTGATTTTGGAGCTCCCTATCATGAAAGAGGACTTACTTTCTGGAAATTGTAAACTAGAAGGGAATCAACAAAATGTTAATTTTCAAGTATTCCGTTCATTATCCAACAGCAGCATGTTTGAAAATGCTACTCAAATCTAAGGCAACTTGCAAATAGATTAATTGAAGAGCTATACATCTAAATTGATTATATTTAGTGTCCAGTGAGTAGTAGAGTGTTCAAAGAGCTGAATGGAAGAGAACTTCTAGAAAATACCAAAAGTAAAAATGTTAAGTATCTATAAAAAGAACATAAATAAATCAAGGGCATAGTAAAAACACAAGCAAAAACAAACTTCAAAAGTATTTTGACTTGTATTCCATAGAGCTGTTTGTTTGTGACATGGTTTCACTAGGTAATTCAGGCTGACCTTGAATTCACTATGTATTCCAGGCTAGCCTTGAACTTGAGGTGATCCTCCTGCCTTAGCCTCCCAAGTGCTGGGATACAGGCCTGTACCACCACACCTGGCTTTCCAGATGTATCTTTATGATAGAGGTTTTTTTCAAAGTAGAAAGAAAAGATCAAAATGTATACTGCTTTTACTTTTGTATCTGTATTTTATATAGCTAAGCGATTTTTGAGATCATATATTTCACATCCAGTTTCAAAAATCAAAAGTTGTATGTTTTAAAAGAGGCATTTTGGGTTATTTATAACATACAAGATATCTAAATGATAACTGAACAAGGTAGTCCAATTACAAGAATGTTCACATATCAAGATAACACAGACAACTGACTAAATATTTGGCATAGAGTTGTCATTACCTTAACAGATATACAAAGTAAAATGTTATGGTGTTTACAATTTAATTGCATAACATTCTTATCTACAATATACAAATTGTGTCAATATTTGTATATGTTTATATACTCTGTATGGTGCTGTATTATTTTATTTGCTTGAGTGATTATTATTGTGTCACAGCTATAACATGGCTGAACAAACCAAAGTACATCCCCAATTCAAAATTAATAGAGAGAAAAGTTGCCTGCTGCTACGGTTTGTTTTGCCAGAAGAAATTCTAGCTTAATGGCTTGTATTAATAGCCTACAAGTAAAAAGAACATTCCATAAGAAGCAAATTAATGAATCTTGTAACTGTACCTTTACACAAATGAAAGTATTTACATCAAGAAACATTAAAAATAGTAAAAGTCAAAATTAATGAACAAAGCAACATAAAAATTATTTTACACTTAATGCTGCAATGCTAATCTGTTACATATAATGTATAAATATATAGTTGAATATGAAAACAGAAGTTGAATCTACAAACCATAGTATCAAATAATGAGCAGACACACTGAAGTCAGTAGATTAAACAAGTAAAAACAAAGGTTTATCAATGAACCCTTTAGTATTTATCAAATTCTAACAGAAATCTAATTAATTATAAATAAGATAGTCATATTTCCACATAATTTTCTAACTTAATTACTCGAATACTATTCTTTTCCAGAAATATTTATATTGCCTGAACGTTAGGAACAAAAAAGTTATCTTAAGTGTTTCCATCCTTTATACCACAGTCACTGCCTTTTTCAGAGAACAAGAACATATCAATCCAAAAGTGAAATAATTGTCACTGCTCCCGGTCACAGGGAACTCGCCCCATCCACCCCGCGCCAGCCAGCCACATCCGCTGACACGGCAGAGGGCTCCCGGTCACAGGGAAGCTGCTCCATCCAGCCCGCACCAGCCAGGCACATCCATGGACGCCACAGAGGGGTCCCCGGTCGCAGGGAACCCACCCCATCCAGCCCGCGCCCCTGGGAGCGATCCACTTAGCAGCTCAGTCACCTGCAGGACCCCCTACACACACACTGCTCCTCTGGCCTCCTGGCTGTACTGCCACCTGGTTCCACACTACAAAGACACAGGGGACAACAGACCACCAGACCACTGTACTGGGTAAATTGGAGGGATCATCACCTCCCATGGGAATCGGGACTATCTTCAGGGTAAGGGAAGCTGGAACCTGCAGTACAACCCTACAGAGTTCAACCCAAGAGGAGGACACGGAGCTCAACTTGGGACTTGCAGCCAGAAATCTGTCTGAATCTCACGGGTCTGCGACTGGTTTGCTGAAACTTACTGACATATCTGCACACTGCTGCTCACGTGGTCTATTGTGACAGCAGAGAAATACCCCGAAGGAGGCCTTCATTTTCATTTTTATTTTCTATTTCCAAAATTAGTATTATTGGTTTATTTTGCCTCTTTAATTTTTTTTCCTACTCTTTGCAACTTTCTGTTTTTCTCTTCTTTTTTTTCTGCTTTCTTTTCTTTCATTTCTCTCTCTCTTACACTCACTCTCTGGCTGTGCCACATTGTTCATCTCCCTTTCTGTTCCTGTTCTGGCCCTCATTCAGATTTCTTCTTTACTTTTCTATTATTCTCTTTGTCCTTCTCTCGCCTGTGTCCTCTGGCCTCACTGCTAATGTTCCCATATTCTTCTACCTATCTATCCCTCCCTGACCAACTACTTCTAACTCCCCATCCCAAAGGGCAAAGTTGGTAAATTGAAGAGTTTATTCACTATACACATATGTTGGGTTAGTCCTTGATTTTGATTTAATTCACACAGTTAAAGGTGATAGATTAATAACTACCACAAAATGTCATTTTCTAAGATGTACTTGATGCTATGGTGTTGCTGATTGTATCACTTGGGCTAAGGTGTTGGTATTGATCTAGTCAGTGGTCCTTCCTGGTATAATGAAAATGACATAACCTCAGAGTCATTAGAGACTCAAAAATTAAAGACCAGGTATATCTGGAAGACACATCTGAGAAGCAATAATTCCATAAGGGTTCTAATTACAAGCAACAAAGATACTTACAATAAGCAATTTTGAAGTATTAACCCAGGAGTTAAACCAAGGACAGTACCAGAAACAAAAAAGAGAAGACATTTAAGCAAGGCACAAACTCAGACTTCCACCTCACCAAGGGTAAACCCCGGGGGGAAAGAGGTGGAAAAGTCTGATAACCAACCACCTGGATACCCTGAACTCATAACACAGGAAGTAACAAAACACATGAATGAGGATCTAGAAAAATTCAAAGCAGAAATAATCTCCCCGATATCCACAGAGATGGTGAGCAGAGTGAAAGACATGATTAGAGGCTCTAGAAAAGAAACAGATAAAAAAAATACATGAGCTCAGAAACATGCTGGAAGCCAGGAATGCCCAGCATAAGAAAAGAATGGAAACCACGATTGCCCAACATGAGAAAGAAATGGAATCCATGAAACAGATTCAAATAAATATTCAGGAGATTAAAAACTCCATTGAAAGGACCCATAGCAGATTAAGGGAATCTGAAGATAGAATATGAGATATACAAGACAGGATCGTGGTTAAGGACCATGAAAATAGAGATTTATGAAAAATAGTAAAGGACCATGAGAAATCAATCCAGCACCTGCTAGATGATGCAAAGAAGAATAACATAAGACTGACAGGAGTCCATAAAAAAACAGGAGAAAGTACAATTGATGTAAAAAAAACTGTTCACAGAAGTAATAGTGGAAAACTTCCCAGACAGAGGTAAAGAACTGAACATACAGATAAGGGAGGCGTATAGAACTTTAACGAGCCATGATCAAAAAAACCCTACATCTAGACATATAATAGTCAAGTTCCCAGAAACCCAACAGAAGAACAAAATCCTACAAGCAGTTAGAGAAAAGAAACAAATCACCTACAAAGGAAGGCCCATCAGAATCACAGCAGATTTCTCAACACAAATCCTCAACTCAAGGAGAGCCTGGAGTGAAGTATTTCAAGCCCTAAAAGAAAATAACTTCCAAACTAGACTGTTGTATCCTGCAA
>NW_004624851.1:3542922-3561193 GCF_000247695.1 Heterocephalus glaber | reverse complement strand
ATTTCACCTCACCCCAGAAAGAATGGCTGCTATCAAGAAATCAACCAATAACAAATGCTGGCAGGGGTTTGGGGAGAAAAGAACCCTTCTCCATTGCTGGTGCGAGTGTAGACTGGTGCAGCCACTCTGGAAATCCATATGGAGATATCTCAAAGAACTAGGACTAGAGGTCCCATTTGACCTAGCTATTTCCCTGCTGGGTGTCTTCCCCAAAGAATTAAAAGAATCATTCCACAGCGATATATGTCCACCCATGTTCATAGCGGCACAGTTTGTAATAGCTAAAGCTTGGAAGCAGAGGAAGTGCCCATCAACTGGAAACTAGATAAAGAAGATGTGGGTTTTTTTATAAAATGGAGTATTACTCAGCCATAAAGAATGAGAAACTAGAGTCATTTGTAGCTAAAAGGATGTATATCGAGGCCATACTGTTAAGTGAAATAAATAGGACACACATGTGTAAATACTGAAGTTTCTCTAGTGTGAGAAACTGAAAGTGTAAATAAGGGTTATAACGATTAAAATGAATAACTGATAATCTGAAATAGGAAAAAAGGTCCAAAGATGTAGGGGTGAAGGGCGCGGATGGGGAAAGGAGAGAAGGGAAAGGAAAAATTATGAGAAAAGAAAAAAAATGGAAATGATGTCTATGTAAATAGGGAAGGGTGGAGGGGGTGAAGGATTCACAGGTAATGGGGAAACATAAGAATCAAGATACATCATGTATAGGTACAAACACCCAATGATAAATGTAAACGTATTATATACCTAAAATGTACCAATAAAATGACATAAGAATAAAAAAAAAGAAATAATTGTCACTATTTACATGTACAAATTTAAATAAAATATAATTAGCCTAAAGACCAGAATGCATCACTTAATTATGAACATGAAATAATCATTGTTTGGATTTTGAATTTATATATAAATATAAATTTTCAAACTATTATTTTTGTTATTAATTACTCAAAAATGTATAAGATGCTTACATAATTCACCATCTAATTTCATCCTCATAGAAAAGCACATGAGAGAAATATTTCCAGTATCCTCATTTGACAGATGAGGAAGTTGAGCCTCAAAGCAAATAACTTACACAAAGTCACAAGGCATTGCGGATACTCGTATTTCTAAATATCATCACCTTATTACAAATGCAGAAAATTTCCAGTACATTCAGATGTATTACAAACTCCATTCATAAATTCATCCAAAAAAAGATTTTAAGGATGAGCAAAATAATAAAGTTTAATTGTACATTATGTTCGATATACTAGGAATATCTAGCTTTAAAACTACAGATTAGAAAGACAATTATTTTAACAGTATATTGTCTAGTACATAAAGAAGTTATAGTATATCATGAAATATGAACAGAAACAGCAAAAGTAGAAAACAATTATTAGATTGGGTTAAAACTCAGTGACTACACATTCTAAGCAGTAACATATGGATAGCCTTCTATCATCCAAAATAATGGCTCCTACACTCCCTCTCCTTTAATTTCAGCCATGCTCCTCCCTACTTGGTATGCATATGCATGCAAATACATGCACACACATGTGACTACACACATAGACACAGAATAGCACCTCTCATCACAGTTTAACTTAATAGCAATTAAGTTAAGTATTAAGCTGTTTAGTTTCACTTGCCATAGTTCACATGCTCAAAATCTACATGGAGCTCAAAGCTGCCATATTGGTCAGCATGGATATAGCACAATGCAGAAAGTTTAGATTGAATAGCACTGCACTGGAGACTTTAGGAAGAAGACTTCTATCCTAATCTTTAAAACCTAAGATCCAAGGCTGGGGATTTAGCTCAGTGGTTCCAGCGCCTGCCTCACAAATACAAGTTCCTGAGTTCGATCCCCAATACGAAAACAAACAAACAAACAAAAAAACACGTAAGATCCAAAGAACTACAGAATTCATTACTGAATACTTCCTGGGTATAGTAGCTTAAAATTGCAGTGACTGAGCATAACTCACTTGTTTGTATAAATTACTGAAATCCATTTGCACCCTGTAAGAATAGACTTTAAAAGTACTGGTGGGCCTGTGTGCTGAAAGTACATTCATTGATTGCTCAATTACAAGGAAATGGCCTGAGGAACATGGTTGTGGGAGGGGAAAGAGAAAACAAAACCTAGTCAGATGTGAATTGCATCTGTTGTAATAGACATGTTAAAAGCAAAACAATTTTCTAAGTATATAAATCTTTAAGAGCGTGAGTGAACTGTTTTCCTCTTATAGTGCAAAATCACCCCACCTTTTGCCCCCCCAAAAGAAAAAATAATCCAACTACAGAGATATAAAGTAAAAAATCATGGGATTTTAAAACTCCAGAGAACATAAAATACTCTGGTCCAGTAAGTTTTTCACAAATAAATAAAAAATCCTAGTGAGATTAGGTAATTTGCCTAAGGTCACATAGCTAATCAACCCCAATGATAAGACTAGAACTCATGACCTTTAGCCTTGGATTCCCTCTACCTCTTAGATTCAGCTTTGCTGAATACAAATTGTATTAACAGTATAAAGAGTTTAGGAAACAAAGCACAGTATGTTTGAATCAATAAGTATATAAAGAAGAGTAGTGAAATACAAGTTTAGAAAGAATACAACGACCAAAACATGAAGTGTTTTGGGGGGGGCTAGGACTAGACTTTAATCCTAATAAAATATGTAAAAGCCCTTATAGGTGTTTAGCAGTGATCTGATAGAACTGAATTTCAGAAAAATAACTTTGTGCATTATGATATAAAGGGGGTTAAAATGACAAATGTTAAAAAGTCTGGGGAAATTATAAAATAGTGAGACATGACAATGGGCTGAAATTTTAAAATGTCGGGTCGGGGGGTGGACATTACGGCAAGGTTGAAAGTGGAATTGGTAGGATCTGGTTCCTGATGGAAGGAAGGATGCCAATGGTTTTAGGGTAGATTCAAAGATGACTATTATATTTATGATATATGCTAATTGGTAGATAATTCTAAGGTTAACTAGGGTTAAGATTAGAGTAGGAAAGAGACAGATAAGTGAAAAGATAAATATAGTTAAACAATGCAGAACTTGAATTGGGGACAGCTGAACATATGGGTTATGTGAGTCAGGAGGAAACTGAAAGAGAAAAGCTCAGGGGAAGACACTCCATATGACAGCTGAAATGAGGACAATGGATAAGACTCCACTTGGATCATTAAAATGAAGAAAGGAAGGACTAAGGATCAAGCTCTCTCACTCAGATAATTTAAGGACAAACATAGAAATAGGAAATTTTAAATGAAACACAGAGGTAAATGAGAAACAAGAAGAGCTTAGTATCATAGAAATAGAGAAGAGAGCACTACTGAAGAAGTGACCAATAGTGCCAAATAGTGCTGAAAAAGTCAATGTGTTGAGTTTAAAATTTGCCATTGCCTTTTATATTACAAGAGATAATGAGTTTGGTTTTAATATAAGAAAATATTCATCATAGTAGTTACAGCATGTGTTTTAGAGTCAGACTCCCTGGTGTCTAATCTGGGCTTTGCCTAACTATCCATACAATAAAATGGAAATATTATTATTATCTCTCATAAAATTGATGTGACATTTAAATGAGATAGCATAGGTGAAACATTTAGAATACAGTTTGGATTATAAATGCTATTTTTCTATTTTTATTTTTGTGAAGCATATAAGATACCTAGTTATGCATTTGGATAAGTAGATTTGAAAATGGAAAGTGGCATGAACTGGACTTATATATCTGGAGATTTACTGTGACATAGTTGGATATAAAAAGCAGGGAAGTAATTGAGATTGTTCATGGAGAAAATAAAATACGTACATGCCAATGATCATAATTACATGTATGTGTATATATGTATAGGCATGTATGGATAGAATAACGTAAAATGATAATAGAAGGTGACCACCGATAGAAAATGGAGAACATAATACCTGAGAAGTCAGAAGACAAGAAACATATTAAAATGATAGTGAAAGGACAATTACAGGTAGTCAGAGAGCAGGAAGAGAACAGTGCCAGGAAAGGCAAGGGTAGTTAACAATTTAAAAAATGGAATGATCAATAGTGCCAAGTGATCAGGATTGGAAAGAAGTCACTGGATTTTGAAATTAGAAGATCATTGTAGACCTTATTGAGAGCTGTGAGAAAGCTGGGTAGTGAAAAGTACATTAGAAAACTAGTAAAGATTATTCTTTTAGAGACATGAACTTCAAAATGAAAAAGGGAGATAAGGGGCTAGTTAGAAGCATTAAGTCAGATGAAAAGATGTTGCAATATGTGAGAATGGAGAATACACCTAAGGTAAAGAGAAGTCAATGAAGAGACAGCGTATCAAGATATACGGTTTATCTTCTACCTATTTCACGAACTGCTAAAAATAATGAAAATTTTATCACAGGTAAAATTTTACTTTAAAAGTGAACTGGAAAAAATCTGTAAGTTAATAACCTGTCTTAAAATAAGAAGGGAGAGAAGTTATATAATTGTTATTTTAAAATATTATTAATCCTGTATTTGAAAGAATTAATTCCTGCGACTATGAAAACATTTTGAGAAGTCTCAGGATACTACCAAAATAGAAAAGCCATTTTGTTAAAATACAATCATAATTGTATTTTTTAAACAACAGATTTAAACTTTTGTTTTTCATTTCCGTATCCTGAATATATTTTTGAACTTTTAGAGGATATGTTTTCTTTTACACTAAATACTCCAAATAAACCCACTTCACAATTCTTGTGAGAGTACTAGGCTCTGTATATAACAAATTACTAATTTTTGTAGCTCATTAAGGTAGGAAATTTCAAATAGTGTTTGCATGTTTTACATCTATAAGCAGGATTCAACAATCTCTTGAGTAGTTATCAAGATGTCTCTAATTTTTCCATGTTTCATGTTAAAAACATGCCACTTTAAAAATTCTATTCTGCCCAACTTGCTGCAAGATAGGAAATGTCAATACCATCTCACTGTTTGGAGTAAACTACACTATGATAGAAGCATCACTTTAAAGTATAGGTAAAGCAGTATACACATATTGTCATCATAAAAATCCAAATTTAAAACACACTTCGTCCCTTAACTGTTATGTGATTTTGAGTGGGTTACTTAGCCTCCTGGAAACTCATTTCCTTGATTAGCAAACTGGAGATAATAATGCATAATTCACAGAATTGTAGTTAAAAATTCATTTAAAAAATTCTTCAAATATGTAAATATATTTGGCCCAAGCTTGGCAAACTGAGTATAAATATAATAAAAATATTTCATTTTTCCTGTATAAACTTTCCAAGAGATGCACAAATTTAGACATATGTCTGAATGTCAATGAAATTTAGTTGTAGCCCAAATCCTAGGAACAAAGACAAAACTTTCAAAAAGTGAACTAAAAACGTTTTTAATTTTTTGGTACAGGTATGAAATTTCATTGAGATTAAATTTCATGATAGAGAAATGTATTATAAAAAGAAAAAAGTGGAAAAATCCTAGTTTTTATTTTTTAGTTTGTTTTGTGGTACTGGAAATCGAACTCGGGACCTTGCACTTGCCAGCCAGGCAGCAGAACCACTGAGCTAAATCCCCAGTCCATAAAAATCCTAGTTTTTAAAAAGTATATATGACTTAAAACCACATCATACAAGTTTAACTTACTACAACTATGTCACACTATAGATGCTCTTTACACCAGACAGTTCATCTATCTGATAGTCTCAAACTCTGGTGGAAAACAATACCAATATCTCATAATAAACAAGTACAAAATTTTGTTAGTTTTTTATCAGGTAAGAAATTTTAATATTTCAACACTCAATACTGAACGATTTAATAAAATTAAATGTGGAACCATGTTCTCTGTTGAATGACCATACAAAGAATTTAAAATATCTTTCAAAGACTGTTTTCCATGGTGCATTAAGATGCATATACTATCTATAAGAAAGAGATTACGATCAGAGACTAGACATACCAGGTATCAAATTCTGACTTATACACTGAGTCACTTTATACAAGTTAACTTAACTCATTCACCCTACATATCTCATAAGCAAAATACGCCTGTAAAGCTGTGTTGGATAATTAAATCAAATGACATATTCAAATTAAAATGTTTAATCTAGGACCAAATATTATAAATACAAGTAATAAACAGGAATTCTCATCCCTCAAGAACAAAGTTATTTTTCATAAAATGGATCATTTCCTGTAATCACCTGAAGAAAAGACAGCAGGTTTGTTATTTTCTTTATCTTTTTTTTTTTTTTGGTACCGAGGATCGAACTCAGGTCCTTGTGCTCGTGCACAAGCAGGCAATGAAACTACTGAGCTAAAATCCCCGGCCCTGTTATTTTCTTTATCTTAATAAAACAACTTTATTAAACCAAAATTCTGCATACCACACAATTTATAAATTTGTTATTTTCTGAAGGAAATATTTAGGCTGGGTCTACACAAGGCTATCAGATGAAACCCGACACACAGTAACAATTCAGTCACCTCTATTTTGGTGAGTCAGACCTATGAATGTTGCTTGAATGTCACAAAGAGAGACAAATATCATTTTCTTAAATTTCTACAAAAATCCCACAGACTTCACTAACATCTCTTAGGATAATAGCACTCACTGAATTGCTTATCCTTTGGCCCTGTTTATTACTAAGTCTTCAACTTCCTGGGATTATTACACTAATTAGTAAATTATGATATCAATGATAATCATAGGGGCCATATTCATAGTAATTTAGTAATATTTTCCTGAGTTTAAACAAATTGTTATTCTCACAAACCAAACTTCCAACAATAGGAGGAATTTTATTTTTACATTCCTTAGTATTTAAATGCAAGGTAAAATGGAGTAGGATGTCACAAAAAATGAGTACTCTAAATGTAATTCTAGATGCAATTTAAGACAAAATTAACTGACCTGTAATTGCAAAGCTTCGTGATTTTCTAATCCTTCCACAACTGGTGAAAATCGTTCCCTGTTATTTCTTTCTGCTGCAGTAGTTATTGCCCCTAAAAGTTTATCCAGACTGTAGAAAAAAACAAGGGATAAAAAAGAAGAAACAGAATGAGAATTACTTCACACACACACCCACACCCACACACACACCCACACACACTAGCATGGGTTATTCCTTTCAGTCTTACCTGTTTGTTTTCTGGTGTAAATGCTTAAATAGATCACTACAATTTTAAAACTTATTATTCAATAGTTTTAATTGACAAAAACTGTATACAGGTATATGAAGAACAATGCAAAGTTTTGAAATGCGCATTTACTGTGAAATGGTGATATCAAACTAAATGACATATGTAATACATCACATACTTATTTTTGTGTATATGTACATAAAAATCTACTCTAAGCTAATGTCAAGTACACATTATATTGTTATTAACTATGAGCACCATAATATAAAACAGGTCTCTTGGGCCGAGGATTTACCTCAGTGGTTTCGCTGCCTGCTGCACAAGCCCAAGGACCCGAGTTCGATCCCCAGTACCAAAAAATAATAATAATAGGTCTCTTGAAAAACTTCCTTCTAACTGAAAGACCATTACAATTATTACAGTTGTGTTCCTGTAAATATATTTCTAAAGATAAATATTAACAACTTTAAATAATTTAGGGCACCAAAATGAAAATTCGAATAGTCTTCAGGAAACTAATTTTTCTAGCAGACACCCTGAGAAGCACACTTGATTAGATAATGTTAAATTAAAATTTTATGGTTTTGAAGTTTATATGTTAATATAGATATTAATATAATGTAAACATAAAGTGCTAGAAAGAATGAATTATGGAATAAAAAAGAATTTTCTAAAAGAGAAATTTCAACTAATTAAAGACATCTCTATATGGCACAAGAAATTTATTTATCTGAATAAAAATATTGGTGATATCTCTACACAATGTTGATATCAAACTAACCTCCATTTATATAGTTTGCTACTTGTAAAAAATTTTTATTAGTATATGTTTGCAGTATATAATGATTACATTTGTTATGGGAAATTGGTACATGTACATAATGCATCTCAATTTTTTTCCTCTTCCTCTCTACCCTCAGGTTTTTAATTTTTTTTGTAGCCTCTTACTTTTATCAAATGACACCTGGAATGATAATTGAATTATAATAAGTATACCAGGCTAGGTTGTATTTTATGAATTAAATATTGAAATGCTAATTGACAAGCAAAATATGTCTTGTGTTTTTTGGGGGGGTTCCAGGGATCGAACTTGGGACCTTGTGCTTGCAAGGCAGGTGGCAACATCACTGAGCTAAATCCCCGGCCCATATAAATAAACAGATTTTTCTAAGATGTGTATGAAAATTTTACTTTTGCATGTTACTTCCTTTGTTCTCATTAAGAAAAGACTTAAAGTTGTAGATATTTTTGTGTAATGTTTGTCTTTTGACCTTTAAGTGCAGTAGGTAGGACTAAGCAGTATCTCATTTTATTCTAACAGTTATGAGAAAATCAATATCTTGAAACATCCCTAAATCTTTGCATGGCCTGTTCTGGTTCAAATTGAAAGTATTACTGTCACATAAAATGTTCAAAAGTGTCCTAAGTACACTTCGTTTTTATTATAGTGATTTCTCTTAAACTAGACTTATTAATGAACTCAAATTCTGGTTTTGATTCATTATTATTTCCATAAGATATGATCCAAAGCATGTTTGACCACACTTGCTAACTTTGGAATATACATACACAATAAATATCAACAGCCTATTCTTTTTCTAAGAGATTAGTTTATTGCACTCCATAAATAATTCCTCACTTCAGTTTTTGTAGGCAAGCAAAGTACATTCTGTTACAAAGCAATAGCACAAAATAAAGGCATCTAGTTAATTCAATTAAAGAAGTAAAGATTTCCGGGTGTACAACATAAAATATGCATGTATGTATTTGTGAAAATAACTGATTTTTGCCCATTTTTCTAATGATTGCTTTACCTTCAGTAGCATAAAATTATTTATTTTGAACTCATCTTTGAAGAATTTCCCATTAGAAGTCTATTAGTTTAAACCTAGTTTTCATAATATCAACAAAAAAAGCTAAAATATAAACAGACAAGATAAAAATGTCAGTCAATAATTTTCTAAACTCTATTATTGTTTTCATGCAATTTATCTAAAGAAACAGAACATAAGTAAAACTCATCAATTTCAAGTGTCATTTTCTATGCAATTAATATAATATAGAAATACTTACATGTTCTCTTCTCCAACAATACAAATAGCAGAAAGTATTTTTACTATTTCAGTCATCATGTTGGGTTGTTTGGGATCAATTGCTCTTGCCAATAGTAAAAGACTTCTTTCATCTCCTAAAATCCTTTGCAATCCAAACTAAAAGAAAAAAATCATTAGTCAAAATTAAAATGTCTATGGAACATACCTTTAATTTTAAAGAAAAGCAACCTAAAATGATTTTCAAAAACACCCACACTTCCACACTGAGGTGCTAAAATATATAAATGGTTTTCAAATTCAATTAGTTACCTATTGTTTTTTATTTAAACTGACTATATCTTAGAGTTTTTGTCCCTTGGTCAGATATGAGCTCCATTAGTCTACTGTACAATTTCCACAAAAATTTGAGAGAAATATGGGAACAATTAGTATTTCTTCAACAAAGAAGAACATGTGAAACATATACTAATATGATTTGCTAATACAATTCTGTCCCACTGGGTATCCCTGAGGAAGTCTGGAATTTATAGTTAAATTATTCAGTATGTTTGCATGGGAAATTAAGTGAATTTAAAAGCCCAATTATGGGGCCGGGGATTTAGCTCAGTGGTTTCGATGCCTGCTATGCAAGCACAAGACCCGAGTTCGATCCCCGTTACCAAAAAAAAAAAAAAAAAAAAAAGCCCAATTATGTACTATATGCGAGTTAAAGAAGTGATAAACCTTGACATGGATTTTTCACCCCTTCTTGTTCTTACCCTCCTCCTTTCTACAAAGGCTATGAACCCAAAGATATGGCAGCTGGGTTTTATTAAGTGTCACAGTCAGTAGGCAGAGAAGGCATCATTTTCATTTATTTTCTAGGCATGAACCCATATATGTATGTGTACACACACACACACACATACACACACACAAACAAATAGATAAAATGCTACAGAGAGCTTAAAACTTGGGTTTTTCTTATACTGAAGAAGGTAATGTTTTCTTTCATCTATGTTCCACAAGCTATTTCTTATATTTCTCATGAAATACAGTTGTTTCATTTTACAGTGTCTTGGTGAAGTCTGACAATGTTTCATGAGAGCAAAATTATCACTTCAAGCTAACCTGTAGTTAAGTATCAAATATATGAACAATAGCATGGTTTTTAATTTAACTTCTAAAAGAACTTAGAGGAAGGAATCATTGCTAAAGCTCCTAAATGTGACTTTTTTCAGGTAAAAAGATATTTATTAATATTTAGAGATGTAACAGTTTTTAATAATTTTGAACATTATTTCTTTAACAGTTTTTCAGTAACAGTGTCTAAAGAATACAATATTTAAGGTTAATATATCAAATGACCTTAGGGAATTACTGCAAGATGCCAACATGGCCTAGCATCTTAGTTCATTTTCCCTTCATCTTTGCTTAAAAAAAAACAAAAAATCACCCAGAAGGTGAGTCACTGTTATGATCCAGTGGAATGCAAGCTAGGAATAGGACAGAATTTGGAAATCCAGCTCTGTGTTGATGGAGTAAGGCATTCAGACTTGTCAGTCACTTTAAAGAACACCTCCTGTTGCTGTACTTTCCTGTCAAACTCTTCTAGTGTCTTTTCCCAAAACGTGACTTTAGCATGGATCCTAATAAATAAGGAAACATGTGGAAACAAGAAAAGATGAAAAATACTGGGAAGAGAAAAGAAAAAAAAAGGGATAGGATGTGTATATATAAAGGTGGCCAGTACATAATAAAAACTAAGAAATATAAGTAAAAAGCACATGTATTTTTTTTAAAAAAGCACATGTGTAAATCTGAGAGCTGAATAACTACCACAGTTACAAAACTTAACAGCTTTAGAAGTCAATTAGAATGACAATGAAATATTTTAAAATTTCAAGATTTTATTTATTAATAATAATTTCTAATATGTAGGAATATACCAAATATAAAAATAAAGACATGAGAAATATACCAGAAAAACCACTCAATCCAAACATCCAAGCAATATTATGGTAATGGAAGTTAAGGAACAATGACTTGCTTTTTATGGTTTTATTGTTCCATATATTGCACAGAGGGAGTTTCTGAAGTAAGTAATCTAAACTCTTTGGGGCCACAAAACATAATTGCTCTTTAAGTCATTCCAGATGAAAGTTTCCTTTCTACATTTGGACAATTTATTCTAACATGAAATGAATATAACACTGCATATTTTCTATCCTCAATACATATTTATGCCTATTGTTTCAAATGCCTATAACTTTAAAGACCAATTTATTCATGTTCTGAGGACCTATATGTAAGACATAAACATGACCTAACTTAAACTTAGTTTAGGATAATCCACGAAAAATCATCCGTTCTTCAAAACTGACAAAGTCTTAAGAAATAAAAACAATATGTTGATACATCAAAGTATATCCTGTAGGAAAAGGTTCTATAGGAAATCTTACTAATACAAACTTCTCTAGTGACTATTCTGATTTTAATTATTTGATGTACTGGAAAGACGCGGAAGTTAACAACACAAGTCAATAAGAATGTAAAACAAACAGTCTTAAAGTTCAGTTGACAAATAATGGAACTGATTGACCAGAGAGGTCAAGTTATTTTCCAAAGGCATCTTATTAGTGGTAAAGTTTGAACTATAATCTCTTGATTTCTCTTATTATGTTCTCTTTCTATTACGTTATTCTTTCCCTCAATTTAAGAAAGAGATCTATCCTGAGTTGTTGAGAAGCAATGTAAAATAAATGATTTCTTGGTAGGCATAAGATTCTGTATAATTTGGGCACATAAGTTGAGAAATTCTGTACTAGTACCAGTGTTTTTGTAAGCAAGATTCAGAAATAGCACTATGACTATATTTTATGCAGGAGTCTACTAGCAAGCATCCATGGCATGTGTCAGTATTCTTTGCTGATAAACATGTGTATGTTATAAAAATAGTGATGCATAATTCCATATGCATAAGAAAGACTGCGCATAACTTAAATATGTAATCTTTTTGCATTAGCTATGTTACCACAACAGCTATAAATTTCACATGTGGCCAGTTTCTTGTTATTGTTATAATTATTTGTTTCTATTAAGTATTTTAAGATTGGTAAAACAGCATCTAAGTAATTATGTAATTAGGTGAATTATAGTTATATAGAGCAGGTAATTTCTAAAACAATAACAAAAAATATTCTAAAATTCATATAGTTCTTCCTAGTGTTATACATATACCAAAACTAAAATCCCCACTATCTTCCAGAGATATTGTTCATGTATGTTAACTCACCAACATTTATTGAACATAAAAGAGAAATTTTAATCTTACAATATTCTTAGCAAAAATGTCAAACCTTACCCTTTTTCTTTTCAATGGAATAAAAAGTATGGAAACGGTATTCAATTTATGACATTTAAGTTTTCCTACTAGTATAAAAGAAAAATAAGTATTACCTCATTTGGTAACAAGATATATATGCGCAGCCTACCAGTAAATATTATGTGAAGCAAAGTATATTTTAAATATTTAAATGGAATATATGACAATTTGCATCATAAAGGCCCCTTTGTAAACAGAGCACACATCCAGTATTTTGTCTGTTTCATACTTTTATACTGTCAGGCAAGTTCTCCCCTTTAGGAACAGAGGCATAAATAATTATTACTTACCTTATTATTCATAAATGCTTTGAGGCACTGAATTAGTTTATATTGATTCTTCTTGTCAATATTTTCTTGCCTAAGTATGAAAAAAAATCATAACATGTCATGCTTAAAAATTTTCTCCTTTGGAAAATTTTTCTAAATGTTTATTCTTACTGTTTTTTGTCCAGAAGCTTTTCCAACACATCCAGTAAAAGTCCAAGACCTTCATGGCCAAAGTTGTTAACCCAGCTAAGAGATAAAAAGAATGTGTAAATAAGTTCATATATTTAAAATATTATTCAAAATGAAATTTCGGTTTCCAAATCTGAAAATCTTATTTTAATATTGCTTGTCATTCTTTTATTCTATCACCACTGATTAAAGTTGTGACTGTGAGGTTGATGCAGGAATCTTAACCTAAAACTCAGAAATCTCTTCATATTTTTTTTGTTCATTTTTGTTTTTTGGGGGGTTTTTTGGTACCAGGGATCGAATTCAGGACCTTGCACTTGTGAGGCAGGCGGTGGAACTACTGAGCTAAATCCCTGGCTCTCTCTTCATATTTTTGATCACTCATTATACAGCACTTCCTTGGTTGTTTCACCCACATCCTATGCTTAGGCTTGAATTTAGAAGCTGAATTTATCTTCCCTTGTTTTCACTTCCCTGAAGCAATTCCTCCTCCATTCTTACCGATATTGTTAGTAACATTATTACCCTTTGAGTTCTTCACATTTCTAATAGTAGCATAAATATTTGATCTCTCATTCTCTTAACCTTTCCATTTATTCTGTTCATTCATTCAACAAATATTTTTGGAATATATATATGTACATATATATATATACATATATATATATATCTCCAAGCATGTTGCAGGTGGCAGAATTATAACAGGCAACAAAACTAAACCCCTACCCTCATGGAGCTTAACATCTAAAGAGAGGAAGACAAATGATAAACACAATATAAAAAAATGACATTGTTTTGATGCAGTAAAGAAAAATAACACTTGATAAATGGAATAAAAGGGGTGCTGGGATGCTATTTTTCAATGTTTGGTGAGTGAAAGACCTTTTGTAAAAACTTAGCACTTGAGCAGAGCCTTATAGGAAGTTAGGACTTTTCTAGTAGAAGAACTAAGGGTAGACTGAGTCCTGCAGTCCAAACCATTAGCTACTAGTTTGAAATACTGCAGGAACTATCAGGAGACCAGTGTGTGGAAGCTGAGTAAGCAAGCTTGGGAGAACGTCAGGAGACTAAATCCTATGTATGGGAGAAGCTTGAAAGATAGAACACAAAGCACTTGATCTGACTTTGTGGCATCTGGTCATGAATGTTCTACTTCTAAAATGACTTCTCCCAATGACTCCTCCCTCTTTTTCACTCTCTATGCTAACAATCTAGCCCTAATTATCTTTTCTTTAATATGCCTGGAAACTCCCAAATGGGGTCTCCTGAGACTCATTCTTTTCTCTTGTGCATTTTCTAAAATGCCAGATTAAGTTGCACTAAACAATACACTTCTCTATAAAAATTTCCCTTGGACTACCTAACGTATGTAGCCTGATGTAGCCTTATTCTACCTTTCCAGCTTCCAGGCCTTATACCACATGTGCCAATAAAATCAGAAGGATGATAATTCCTGGCACCTTCCCAGAATTTCCCTGTGTATGTCATTTATTCTTTCTTCCAAGAAGAAAACCCCAACACCATTTCTCCAAGGCTTCAAGGCTCAACTTGGTAATTTTGAGCCATTAATATTTTTCCCCTGCAAGTCCTCCCACCAAATGTTAGTTCTGTCTCTTTGAATTCCCATGTGATCTTTATCTTCCACTGCTGACATTCTGATTCATGCCACACATGTCTTATACACAAGCCTGGATTGTAAATTCTCTAAAGATAGTATATTATCTCATTTATCTTTCTTTCTCCCAGAGCACTTAGCACAGTGGCTTATAATCACTAAATAAATATGTATATACAGTCAACACTAAATAAATATTTGCTGATTTAAATTAACTGTACTAGTGAGGGTGGCTAACAGCATAAGCAGTCTCACAATGCCTGAGAACTTCATACATAAATATGTAGCAGACTTCCATGAAGCAACGACTAAAATCTATACTGTTTGTGTGTGTGTGCGTGGTACTTGGAGTTGAACTCAAGGCCTCATGCATGCTAGGCAAGTGTTATACCATGGAGATACATTCCTAGCCATTGTACTCAACATATTTAAACCTATTTAAACATAGTAATTAAAGACAGTTTCTATTCCACATTCTTTAAACTCTTCATTTCATATGTACCTAATGTAAAGCTTATCACTGTAGCACAAGACTACATTTTTAAGAGAATATCAGTAAGAGTCATTAGATCACTTAAGAAAATATCTTAAAAATATAACTCATATTAAGAAACAGTCACATCTACAATATATATCGAAGCTCCTTTTAAACACATTCTAATTTCCATAATGGAAATGAGAAAAAATCAATATGGCATTGTAATGATAATTGGCACTGGGCTACTACTCAATTGAGGCATGTAATCATATAGTGCAATAAGCTATTTTCTCTAAAGAGTCTTGATAATCAGTGTGGTGGGTGGTGGTAGAGGAATAGAGGGACATCAACTCTAAGTATAATATACTGTATTTAATCTATCACAGAGAAAATTCAATAGATATGATTACAGCACAATATATTTTACAGTAACCTTAACATAGTAGGAATTCTGAACAAATTTATGTATTCAGCCCTCAATATCTGCTTTGGCATTTGGGAAGAAAAAATACACCTGTGATTTCTTTAAAACAAACTTTTTAAATTCTGAATTTTACTTATATTTCTTTATATCTACTGCTATTAAAACTATTAGGATTATTTCTTTTTGGGTTTAGAGATATATTTGATATTAGAGCATGATTTATACTTGTTCACTTGAACTCAGTCACCCACACAGCCCAAACTGTTTCAAGTTATGCAGTTCGTAGAACTTTGTTTTCATTCAGTGAAAATTACTATCATTCTTAGGGGAAAAAAAAGGATAGAATTATGAAACTTAGGTGTGAGGAGAAGGGGCCTATTTATTATAAACAAGGCAGTGAAAAGTTTCAACTGAGAATATTTTAGGCCACTAGTCAGAAGAGGCCTAGTAAAAGTTTTCAGACTTTTAAAAATAGAATAGGGGGCTGGGGATTTAGCTCAGTGGTTTTGCCACCTGCTGAGCAAGCGCAAGGACCCAAGTTCGATCCCCAGTACCAAAAAAAAAAAAAAAAAAATAGAACAGGAACTCAAAGTTGTTGCTAAGGAGATAAGTATGATGTAGCATGATTACACTCAGAAGGTTAAAAGAAAAGGCTATGTAGCTAGATTCCACTTTTTCCTTTTTCTCTTACCAGTATCATCAGTACCATTTCTCTGTCTTTCAGGCATCAAACACTGTATGGTCTCTAACCTAGTACTTACTGTTTATTGATTCATATCCTCCCCCCCCCATCCTCCTCACACACAAATACTAAAGTGCTCATGAAATGATGAAGAATTTTAAAAGCAAATTCTGGTTCCTATACATGGGCAGGATTTTTGACACTGTAACACCAGAAGTATAAATTAGTTTCTTAAAGTATACACCCCAACCAGCAACATCAACACTATTTGGGGATGTTAGAAATGCAAATTCTTGGCTCCTACCCTAGAGCTATTGTGGAATGAGTACCTGGGGGAGGAAAGGAGCAAGTTGTTATTTTAACTATTCTTGCTAGTGATTCTAATGCTTACTCATATTTCAGAACTATTGTGGAATAGGACAAAGGTTTCCAGAGTAATAGAGGAAACTTTTCTTGGGCAGGACTCAGAGCCATACCTGGAGAACACTTCTTATACCCTCAAAACCATACTATGCATTCTCACTACCAGGAGAAAGGGATAGGAATCCAGTTGAAGCAGATAAAAACTTGGTACATTTTACAATGTATGTAAATTCCAGCTCTAAGTTATTCAGTACTAATTGGGATACCTAGAACCATAAGAATATACTTGAAGACTCGATTTCAAATCTGACTCAAGGATTGCAGATGAACACAGATAAACACATAATGTTTTCTATAGTATCTCATCCCTGAAATTCATCATGGACCTTAAATTTATGAGAGATATAAGCAGAAAATAATAAATAGCCAAAAGAAGAAAACATAAGGGAGAATGATCTTTTATAATTTCCATACCATCCCTGAAACACACACTTTTTTTTCCTTCCTTTTTACTGAGGTATGATCTACATAGAGTGCAATTCATCATTTTGACAAAATATAATTATGTAACGACTCACATAAACAAGGTATAGAATACTTCCATCACTACAAAACATCCTCCAGCTCCCCTAGGCAGTCAATTCCCTTTCTCTACTCTCAATCCCATGATCACTATTTATCTGACTGATGTCCCTATAGTTCTATTTTTTCCAGAGTGCCACTGAAAATAGAATTGTAGAGTATGAAGCTTTTCTGTGTCAAGCCTCTTTTGCTTAGCATAATATTATAATATACAAGCATTTAGCTGTATGGATCAGTAATTCAGTCCTTGGTACTGTATGGAGATATATACCACATTTTATCTGTGCATTAGCTAATGCACATTTCAATTGTCTCCAGGTTGAAATGACTGTGAATAAAAGTATTATAAATACTCACATGTAAATATTTCTGTAAGCCTATTTTTTTCTTTTGGGAAAATACCTAGGGTGGGATCTTCTGGGTTTTATAAGTGTATGTTTAACTTAGAAAAAAGTCCTACTTTCTAATATGGCCATTCCACTAAGCACTCTTTTGGCAAAGTGTTATAGTTCCAATTATGATAAGCCCTTGTCAGCATTGGATACTCTTAATTTTTGAAGTTTAGCCATTCTGAAAATGGCTTCTAGGTAAAGAAACTGAGAAGCAATACAGTTAAGTAATTCGTCAAACATAATTCAAGGAGCAAGTAGAAGTTCCAGGACCCAAACCCATACCTGACTACAAAGTACTTGCTTATTAAAATCATATAATTAGAAATTACTAAAACAGGACCAGTACATAATTTGTTTTTGTATTAAATTCTTTTATTGGTACATTGTAGGTATACAACACAATTACATTTCTCATTGGGAATTGTTCCTGTATATAATGCATCTTGGTTCTTATTTTTTCCCCATTCCTAGCCCTCCCTTCACACCCTCCAACCTTCCCTATTTACAAAGACTTTATTTCCATTTTTTGCATTTCTCATCATTTTTCCTTTCCCTTCTTCCCTTTCTCTTGAACTTCCCACTACCCCTACCACTTTGGACCTTTTCTTCCTATTTTGAATTATCGATTATTCATTCTAATCATTGGTACATTTTAGGTATACAATATAATGACATTCATCATTGGA
>NW_004624851.1:3507027-3537667 GCF_000247695.1 Heterocephalus glaber | reverse complement strand
CGGGAAGCCCCTTCCTCTGGACCAGGAGCAGTGGGACGACAGCTCAGAAGCCCCTACCTCTGGTCCGGGGACAGCGGGACTCAGTACCTTGGTCTGGTGGTCTGGTGTCCTCTGCATCTTTGTAGTGTGGAACCAGGTGGCTGCCTGTCTGCAGCAGGGTGATTCGGTGTCTTCGGCATGACATAATTTTCTATAACAACATCTGACTAGTAATTCCAGAAGAATTCATGATTGCTACAGAACTACATAATGTGTGTGTGTGTGTGTGTGTGTGTGTCCATGATTAGATACACAAATATATGCTATCATTATTTAACAGCTTATTTCATGTCTTTAGGTAAGTAAAGTCCTTTTCAATCCATGTTTTTATTCTCTCTTAAACTCTCTACCAAATAATGCTAAGGAAAGATATCTAGAGACTCCAACTAAAATTGAAGCTTAGCAGAAAAAACAGAGCCAAAATATAGTTCACATATTTCTCTGGCAGGGGGACAGTCTATATAATTCACAGTCTCACTTTTTGAGATATAAACATCTTGGTGATTTTCTGCTATCAAGTTAATGTATTGTCTTGGCATGTGCATATCTAAGCTTCTCTTTGCAGTCACTTGTCAGGGTACCAGGTATAACAAATGAACTACCAAACATAAACAATACAAAGAACAATCAAGAAGATTAATGTACACTTAAGAGGTCAAGATTAGCTCTAAAGAGGTAAGAGAGGCAGGGAGAGAGAGAAGAGAGAAGGGAGGACGGAGGAGGAAGGAGGGATGAGAAAGAGGGAGAGGGTAATTGATTTTGCAGGAAAATATCTCATTTTAATACCAATGATGTCAATGTAATGTCTCTCAATGTAATTAAAACTGAACCTTAGTTATATGTACTTTAGGAAACAAAAAGAGTCCCAGGTAATTAAAACCAATGTGTGACCCAACACAAACAGTATTGTACATTCGGTCTATGGATCAGTGTCTCTAAACAGTAGCCAAGGAAAACAGTACAGTATTTTCAGCATCTTTAAAAGATAATTTGTTTAGCTAAATGAACTTCATTGTTTCCACTATCAATATATAAATCAATAAAAAGATATTTAATGTAGTACTGCCATTTCTAGACATTTGTGCATAAGACTTTGAAGCATGACATTCACTGATGGCTTATCTTACCTGATTCATGGAAAGGTTGAACGTGTCAATTTTCCAGCTCTGCCTCTCAGTGGTTTTGACTTCAGTCCTATGATAGATTACAACTGCCTTGCAAAACACCAAAGAACTTCCACCTTCCTCTATGGCTGCATTTATTCTTTTCATCAGTCTCACTGGAAAGATCCTGCTCTGTTTCATGCTACTTAAATATTTTTAAGTGTTCCTTACAAAGGAGGAACTATGCATTCTTTCTAGGTGTTTATATTATATAAAAAGAAATTTCTCCTCAATATTTAAAAAATGTAAATGCTCAAATTACAGAGAAAAATCTCTCTCTTTTTTTTTCTTTTTTTCTGGTACTGAGGATCAAACTCAGGACCTTGCGCTTGCGAGGTGCCACTGAGCTAAATCCCCAGCCCTGAAAAATCTCTTTAGGGTAAGAGTTTAAGTTAAAATTCCCTCCCAAAGGGTTAAAGTTTCTTATTCATAAAAATCAATTTCTTACACTGTCTACATTATAGTCTAAGAAATGACTTAAGCCTGAATCTGCTTAAATCCCCAACAAGGTACATATTTTCTTTGCCACTGTCCATTAAAAATTATTAGAAAAGTACAAGAGGAGGTCTTACCCCATAGTAATGATGGGAAAATTATTTTAAAGTGTGAAGGAAAATGAAACTAGACTCTTCAATCTATAGTAAATAGAGGGAACCAATAGGAAAGAGCATTCCAAATATTCAAGTAAAATCCAGGCATATTTTATATCTTCCTTAATATGTTTCAAGTCACGAATATAATTATGTTAGAACATTTACTAAAGCAACCTTTTTCATGATATAACCAATCAAATGTATAACACAATGTTAACTTCCACAAAAAATGTTTATCTTCCTAAGCTAAATAATACAATTAAAATTCTGTTGTGTACTCCACAGAGCATCCAATTTCTTTTAGTTGAACTAAATGAACTAACTCCTAGAAATCACATTCCTAATCTGTAAGCTCTGAAAGTGAAAAGGTGCTGACACTAAGTTTATCGGTCATGAATAAGGCAAATAAGAAATTCCTCTAATGCAATGAGGACAACAGAAACATTATCATATACCACCCTCACATATCCTTTTTCCCTGACTCAATTTGTATATTATACTGTCTGGATACCCAGAGAAGATACATCAATTTTCTTGTACTGTAACGGGGGTAAGGAGAATTGACAGGTAATTGCTATGTGATGAAGGAACAACAACAACTGAAGCAACCTTCCTTCTCACCTACCAGGTGCAGTGCCAAAAACATGTAATTACAGACACCTTATAGAGTGTGAGAGCTACATGGACAAAGATCAAAAAATTAATATTCATAGAAATTTTTAGCACAAAATAACTGCAATCAAATCTGAAAAGAACTATTTCCTTAGGTCAACATTATGGATGTTAAAAATATTTTGACGAGTTCAAATGTTTTTTCCTGTCTCAGAATTTGACTTTTTATGGTAACTGTTTGAGTCCTTCTGGTTTATTTTCATATGATATTTGTAAATCCCTTCCATCTAAAACTGAAAAAGATACCTCAGAGATTATTTTGTGTTTGCATATACATGGTTAAATACCATTTTTGCACTTATCATGCTTATGTTTAACTGAAAAAATGTATGTGTTTATGATAAATCAAACTAACATATGCATTACCTCACATTTTTATATTTTGTGGTCAGAAAACTTAATATCTAATTTCTTAGCAATTCTGAAGAACAGAAAAGACAATTATTTACTATAGTCACTATGATAGATATCTTGGGTTTATTCCTCCTCACTGAAATTTTGTATATTTTGACAAATATAAATAACTTAATACACCCAACATTAATAAAATTTTTCAAAACATAAATTTTGACAATGAATTTTCAAAGTTAATAATCACATAATCAACAACTTTGGGGGCTGGGGATTTAGCTCAGTGGTGCCACTGCCTGCCTATCAAGGGCAAGGTACTGAGTTCGACCCCTGGTACCAAAAACAAAAAAAACAAAACAAAACAACTTCAAAATTGTTAAGACTTATCTAAGACAAATAAAGTGAAACCTATTCAGTTTTCTCCATCATAATAAAAACCATTTAAAACAATAACAGAAAAATAATACTAAGCATATATATAAAATATAGATGTATTAATCAGCTTCTGCTATTGCTGAGACACATTACCCAAATCATACAATTTAAAGGAAGAAAGGTTTAATTTGCTCATGGTTTCAGTCCATGATCAGCTGGTTCCAAGGCAGAAACATCAGGGTGGCAGGGCCTGTGGGGACAAAGCTGCTTAGTTCATGTTGGTCAGGAAGCACAGCAGCGAGAAAATAACAGGAAGGGCAAGGAACTAGAGACAGACCCCAAGGCCATGCCTCTATTGCTCATCTTCACATACTCAAAACCAATCCAATTTGACACTCTTCCCTAACCAGCACAATAGACAAAACATGTGTAAAATTATATGTAATATAAAGTTCCTAAAAAGAGACACAAACCTCTACTATATTCAATCTGCCCTATTTTCTAAAAACATAAAAAAAATTTTTGCTTTGGTAGAGATATATAGGTCATGTAACAAAATAAATGTCCACACATTAGCCACTATTCATTTTAATGTCTGTAAATTTCTAAGGCAAAAGTAGTGGGCCAATATTTGCTGTGCCCAATTCTTTTTAATAATAATAAAGGATATAAAGATCTAGTTTGTTTCTATTATTAAGATAAAAAACAATTGAACTTATAATATTGAAAAAAAGTTCTATGCGGATCAGGGATTTAGTTCAGTGGTTCCACCGCCTACCTCGCAAGAGGAAGGTCCTGAGTTCGATCCCTGGTACAAAAAAAAAAAAAAACAGTTCTATGCAATCACAACTCTTTGATACTATTCTTTAAACTAGTATTTGCTGCTTTTTTCATATGTTGAGAAGCCTTAGTTGAGAAGCCTTAGTGACAATGATTAATTGCTATACATTTCTTTGGGTCATCCTAAAATATATGGCCAAATACCTATACATTCTTTAATGGACTTCTGGTAATAAAATCATCCAAAGTCATTGGTCATTTTTCAGTAGACATGGCTTCCTTTCATAAACTTTGGTAAAATCACATGAATAAAAATCTCTAAATAATGTCATTTTCATTCTAAATCACACACAGATCATAGTATGTGCAAAGTACAATGCAATTTGTGATGGCAGATGGAGATATATTTTATAGTGAAAACACATGCATTTTTAGCATGTTAAATTGAGTTGTAAACATTAAATTTCATTAATTCACGAGGCTTCTGTAAAAATACTATTGTGTGAAGTATGCTATGCTGTGTGTTTATGAATATGCTTGAAATCAAACCAATGAATTTCATTCCTATATGCAAGAAGTTAGCGTCATTCTTTTTGTCTGATTACAGATAAAAATGCATGATCACAAACTAGTGCCAGACTAATTCAAATTCATTCTCACTGCTAAAGCATAGGTTGTTGATGACGGTGGGTTAATATCCACAACAAATCATACATTATTGTATATAAATCACATAGTAACAGGTATAAGGAAACAAATGAGAGGGAAAGAAGGTCCCTTCCCCAGAGGAGACTAAAATCTAAATGAAAAAAGCAGACATACATCCATGAAACTATTAGAGAGCACAGGCTGGTGAAGGTAAATATATACATTAGAAAATCAATGTTGAGGGAATATATAGTAAAAAAATGATTTTGGATATGACCACTAAATGATGGTTTATAAAAGGTACTTTTATTAAATATATGCTTTTAGCAGAAAATAGTATAATGAAATTACTTTCGCAGAGCCTTTATCACTGGAATTATTAAATACCATATGAATTTGAAATTGATGACTTTAATATTCTGAAATGATGGTGCTTTGAGAATATATAGTAAGTATTATTAATACATGTGTGTATATACACTTACATAAGTTTTCTTTTAGTAGTGGCTAAAGAAAAAGAAACCAGATAAAATTATAGTAAAACAGGAAATCACCCATGAGAGGATAAATGCCTTGGTACTAATGGATGTAAATTTTGAAAAATAGTTATGCAACAGTATTTTAGAAACTGCTTTCTTCACTATTTAAAGGAAATTATAAATATCTGTCAGATTGACTAAATATACTTATAAATATAAAAAAAATAGGATGCTAGGAAGCTCTCTAACCTTACAGAGGAACATTTTTCACACTCTTCAAAATAATTTCTAAACACTAATCTTATTCCAGTTACAAAGATAATGGGATTGAAACAAGTAAAAGAGAATATAAAAAAGAAGAGTTTATAGCTACAAGATTTTGATTGCATTTACATATGGAGAAACTGAGGCCCAAAGAGATGTATGGACTCAATCAAGGTCACCAGATAGTGATCAATGATTAGAGATTAGATCATAAGACTGGCATTGCACTGTAACTATAAATGTAACAAGCTACCTCTCAAGATCTAGTTTGACAGAAAATTTTGTTTTATAAGGGGAAAGTCAATAAAATTTTATTTCATTAAAGAAGATAAATATAAATAATTGTACTTTTTTATTATTCTGATATAGTAATACTATAATACCTGGCCAGAATTATCTTAATTTTGTTATTTCAGTGATTTTGAGGGCATTGTTCCTTTGCATAACTGCAGTGGGTTGAATACTGTCCACTCAGAATACAACTTCATTTGGAACATGGTCTTTGTAGATATTGTTGAGATAAGAATTGAGATAACATTTATACTAGATGTAGGTAGGCCCCAAATCCAATTAGAGTGTCCTTATAAAAGACAACTGAGATGGCTGGAAGAAGTGAAGAAAGACCCGTATCCTGGAGTCTCTGGAAGAAATTTCCTGACTCCATCTTGATTCAGACTTTTGGCTACCTAAACTGTGAGAGATCAATTGTTCTTATTTAAAGCACCCAGTTTGTGGTGATTGTTACAGAACTCCTAAGAAAAATTAAACTGAGCTACACAACTAACATTTCCATAACTACAAAAAAAGTAAATATTACTTGTTAAGCTAATGGATGGGGACAAAATTATTTTTATATTTTTCATTTTTTGTTAAAAAGTTTCATAGTGCTTTTTGGTTTGTTTTGTTAAATTCTTTTATTGGTACATTGTAGGTATACAACACAATTACATTTCTCATTGGGAATTGTACCTTTACATAATGCATCTTGGTTCTTATTTTTTCCCCATTCCTAGTCCTCCCTTCACCCCCTCCACCCTTCCCTATTTACAAAGACTTTATTTCCATTTTGTCCATTTCTCAGCATTTTTCCTTTCCCTTCTTTCCTTTCCCCTGCCCCTCTCACTACCGCTACCCCTTTGGACCTTTTCTTCCTATTTTACATTATTGATTATTCATTCTAATCATTGGTACATTTTAGGTATACAATATAATGACATTCATCATTGGAAATTTGCACCTTTACATAGTCTCTCTTGGTTCTTGGTTTTCACCCTTGCCCAGCCCTCCCTTCAATCCCTCCAGTCCTCCCTATTTACAAAGATTTTGTTCCTATCTTTCCATTTTCTCATATTAATCCCATTCCCTTCTATCCTTTCCCCTAGCCCTCCCACTTCCTTCCCCTTTGCCCCTTTTCTTCCTATTTCACATTACCTATTATACATTTAGTCCTTATTTACACTTTCAGTTTCTCACACCAGAGAAACTATTCGGTATTTATACATGTGTGTCCCATTTATTTCACTTAAGACTATCGCCTCAATGTGCATCCATTTAGCTATAAATGTCTCTAATTTCTCATTTTTGATGGCTGAGTAGTACTCCATTTTATAAAAAAAAAACACATTTTTTTTATCCAGTCTCCAGTTGATGGGCATTAGGGTTGTTTCCAAGTTTCAGGTATCACAAACTGTGCTGCTATGAACATGGATGCACATATATCACTGTGGTTTGATTCTTTTAATTCTTTGGGGAAGATCCCCAGCAGTGGAATAGCGGGGTCAAATGAGACTTCCAGTTTTAGTTCTTTGAGGTATCTCCATACTGATTTCCACAGTGCTTGCCCCAGTCTACACTCCCACCAGCAGTGGAGCAGGGTTCCTCTTTCCCCACAGCCCAGCCAGCATTTGTTATTGGTTGATTTCATGATAGCAGCCATTCTTTCTGGACTGAAGTGGAATCTCAGCATTGTTTTCATTGGCATCTCTCGAATGACCAGTGATGTTGAACATTTTTTCATGTATTTATTTGCTATTTCTACTTCTTTGTCTGAGAAATGTCTATTCATTTCAGATGTCCATTTTTGGATTGGGTCTTTATATTTGGGAGGTCTGATCTTTTTAACTTCTTTATATATTTGAGATAGTAGACCTTCGTCTGAGGAAGAGCAGGTGAAGATTTTTTCCCACATTGTGGGTTGTCTCTTTACACTGCTAGTGGTTTCTCTTGCTGTGCAGAAGCCTTTTAATAAGAAGAGATCCCACTTGTTGATTGTTTGTGCTAGTTCACGGGCAACTGAGGTTTTGTTCATAAAATCTTTTCCTACACCGATGTCTTCAAGGGTTCTACCTAACCTCTGTTCCAACTGGTTCAGCGTTTCTATTTTAATATTTAGATCTTTAATCCTGGGGCGCGGACTGATTCGGCATGTTTCACGAGACTCGCGACCTGGGTAGGGTGTGCGCAGACCTGCCTGTCTGCAGCAGTCTCTCATAGTTTTTTTTATTCAAGTCAAACAAGTTTTAATGAAAGAAAGTCAAAATATTTAGTATATGACAAGAGTAAAAGGAGAATATTGTAATAGACTTTCCTTATTGTGAGGCAGTGCAAAATAGCTCTTAAGGGCCCAGGGTGAAAAGAAATATGGCCTGTGTTGGAATGCTAACAATGACTAGACACATAACCTTATAATAAAGCAAATTAACCTCTCTGAAACTCAAATTCCTCATCCATAAAATAGTAACATTTGTGTGTGATAGCATGTGCTCATAATCCTAGCAGTCTGGAAGACTGAAGCAGAAAGACAGCAAGTTTGAATCAGGCATGGCAATTTAGCAACTTAGTGAGGCCCTGTCTCAAAAAGTTTACAAAAGAGGCTAGAGATATACCTCAGTGTGAAAGCTCTAAATTTAATCTTCAGTACTGGTGGCCAGTTTTCAAAAGGACTGGCAACAAGAGGCCTATCTGTAATAGTTTTCTTGGTAGTACAGATTACTGACAATGGTATATATGTAAGGGATTATCTGGGGTTTTTTGTGCCTTCTTTTTGTAGCCCAATTAAGACAAGTGATATTCTTCTCTTCTACTGGACTGAACGTATACACACACACACACACACACAGGTGCATAAACACACCCACAATTGCCTAAATAGATATATATATTCCAAAATATTCTCATTTTTTCCTCCTTGTAACATTAACAAACTAGAACTTAGAGAGATACTATATATGTAACTGAGAGCTTACTCTAATGGTTATTGATTTAAGCCTCACATAATTTAATGTACACTAAAATATTAATACTAAGATATAACATGCTACTGGTATTATGTAGAGAATAGAAAAATTTTATTCTGGATACAGAAAACCACTAATCCTCAAGAACATAAAATATTCAAATGTACTTAGAAAAAAATTACAAAGGAAAGTTACAATTTTCAAAATAACTGTAATAAAACATTTGAATAAATTTCTGTTAAACTTACAAAGTTTCATATTCATATAATGATCTTTTATTTGCCTAACTTCTAAGTAAACTACTATTTTACATAAAACTGAGCATATAACAATACAGATAATACACCAACATATCAAACTTAGAGAAACAACACATTTTAAGAAAAATGAATTTAAAGATAACTCAACAAAAATGATTTAAATACAGTGTAATCTTACTTGAAGAAAACATAAATCTATGGTAATAGCAAATCATTCAAAGCTTCAACTGCATTTGAAGTCATGAGCTACTATTTTTAGAAAATTTTAATTAACCAATTACTATATTTAGGAAGAAATACTAATATGATTATGAAAAGTTAAATCCAAACATGAAAAATAAGACTAGTGTAAAAACAAGTAAAACATAAGCCTTTTTTTTCTCTCTTGGCTAGCTCTCTGAGTACATCTAGGGTTTTTTTTTTTTAAATATGCAGAGATTTCAGTAAAGGAAACACCCCCACAATAATAAATTCTATTTTTTTCTGTAGTTTTTCTTTCCCAAATTCATCTTTTGTCGAATGTTTTCATTATCTTGCTGATAAATCCCACAAACTCCAGTCAATTTATCTATCACCATCTCCCTCTGAGCTTCAAGTTAGAAAACCAGAGAAGTTCAAGGCAGTTAGAAAAGTTGTCAGAGGATGCCAATTGAGATTTTTGTTGAAAAATCCTACTTCGTAAAAGTCAACAGGTCAAAATTATTCACAAAGATCTTCAGAAAATGAAAAGTTGTTTTCACTGCTCTAACCAGCAAATTTAAAATGCTCCTCATCCACAGTAGAATAAATATGGCCCTCAATGGTCAGATGATCAATTGCTTGCTTGATGTCTTTGACACTCGTGCAGATCTCAGTCTGCAGCTCATGGACACTTTTCCCTTCCAATAGGGGACACTCTTGAATCAATCGCAGCACTTCCTTCAGGAAGAATTTAAATTGACACTGGTCATGAACCCCAGCAGTGTTATCCATTTCTGACGGGGCCACAGGCATACTTTCCTCAGTGGACTCTTGGTGCGCTCTATCCAACATCATGTGTGAATTAACTACTTCCAGAATATGCGTGGTGAATTCGTTCATGTCCTCAAGGACACGAATTTTCAATACCTCAAGACTCTTTGCTCCTGTGGAGCTTGTGAGAACACCGAACACTTTGGCATAGACTCCGACTGGCAGTGGAGTCATCCCCTGCTTGGCTTTATCTCTGCCAAGCCTCTGGCAGGCCTCAATTGGCTTAGAGGTCATGTCATCAATTTTGTAAAGAATATAGTTTGGAGCCCTCTCTGCTTGCCGGATTATCCTCACAATGGAGATCTGGGAAACCTCAAAACCCCTAATTTTGAACACGTTGTCAACCAGAGTGGAGGTGAGCAGCTGGCTTATACAACAAGGTGTAATGATCTGGATTCGGGACCTTGGTCTTGCGATCTTGGTCACAGTACTTGTGCCTCCCTTAGGCAGCTGGTTATTGCTCCTCCCACTAGCCTCATCTGAAGCAGAGATCTTGCCATAGCTCCCAAACTCACTCTTTTTCATCTTAAGGCTCAGCTTAAGCAGAGGAAGAGGTGGGGTTTGACTCTGCAGGCCGATGCACAAGTTACCTCATAGCTCCGGCAAAAATGGAATGCCAAGTGTTTGACGACACAGTCCGCTTCTTGATACCAGTAGAACCAATCAGATACCAGAAAGTAGTGGCCTCCACCCAATCAAAACCTGTCAAATTGTCAGCTGATCCCATAATCCTTTGTTGCTGTGCTGCAACCACAGCCCCACGTATAATTAAAGGTACCACGTATAATTTCAACCCTTTCCCGCCATCTTTACAAAAATGCATTTTCACTACTTAAAATCCGTACTAGTCTCCCCCTTCATTCCTAAGTGGTACAATTTCTTCCAGTCACTTCTTCAAGATTTATTTACTCAATCATTCAATCAACGTACGGTACCGAAAGACATTTTTGAAACACATAAGTCCTCAGCACTATGGTAGGGTGTTATAGATTATATTGGGGTGGGTCATGGGATATACTGTTGTTACTGTTCTAAAAGAACTCACATACTTTTCTCAAATCATTAAAACTAGAAGCATTGGGAAAGAAATGAAAAAACAGCCACCTTTGAACAATTATTATATTTCAAAGTAAGTCACATATAACTTAATTTTTTTGTTACAAAATTATAACTTTCCACTTATTTTGCTAAATGTACAATTATATATAAATAATATGGCATTTTAAAATTTATACATAAAATGCAAACTGAAGGAGTAAACTCTAAATTATTTTCAAGGTTGTGTGTTCCAGTCAAAAAATGTACAAGATTTAAATCTATTACATATTAGGAAAAACATGAATAAAATCACTATATGATTTTTTTATATATAAACTTATCTAGTAAATTCTAAACTTGATGTTGGTAGAGAGTGGTGGCACACACCTGTAATCCCAAAACTTAGGAAGCTGAGGCAGGAGGATAGCAGTGAGTTTGAGGCCAGCCTGGGCTACATAGTGAGTTCAAAACCAGCCTGAAATACATAGCAAAACCCTGTCGTCGTCGTCATCATCATCATCATAAAGTTAATGTTGTAGCAATTGAGTAGATCTTAGAGTGTTTTGCTAGTACACTGAAAGATCTATTTTTCTTTAGTAAAAAATTTATTTGGGGTGTTATTAATTTGAAGTCATTTTATGCTTAATCAAGGAACAGTTATTGGAATCTATTACTAGGAAGTAACCTTCTCCTTTACATTCCTTTGTAATATAGTCACGTAATAGCTTAACTGTGTAGTTTTAAGTAATAGCTTAACTGTGTAGTTTTAAGAAGTTTATTAATGATCTCTGTCTCATTTCTTTTACTGGTTGAAATAATTTAGTGTTTGCCATCTCAAAATTAGAAAAATATATGAATAATATATCTAAAAATTATATAAAATATGAAATAATATATACCTCTCAAATTAAAAAAAAATAAAAGTAGAGAACCAATATACTTATTTTATAAATAAATATCTAATAATAATTATCTGAGTACATAAATAGATTTCCATGTGAAACTGGATATATAACTTCTGGCCTAATACAATCAAAGAGAAATTAAATATTCATGTAATATCTGTATTCTTTAAAATTACACATTTTAAAAATCAAGTTAACTAAACATATTTTAAATGTTTACAACCTGACAAACATTGCTGTTCTATCAGCTAATATCAGACTCCTAGTCAGAAAATCTTGAAGTTAAAATAAGATAACTGACTCTATTCTCAATTATGTATAGCACCAATTGTATGAATCATACCAAAATGATAAGAATCACCTACCTGACAGGATTACTGGTTAAAGAAACCCTCAGGGATTCTAGGCAGTTAAGAAGTTTCTCATCTGAAATACCAGATCGCAATTCATGAACATATTCTTGTGAAGACAGGGTGCATTCATGTTTGCTGTTTTTCAGCCCACCCTATAAAATAAATAAGATACCAGTTTAGACAAAGTTTTAAAAAAACTTTAAAGTAAAATAATACCTAGAATATAAGTATTTTACTATGTAATATTTGTGCAGAATGCTAGGCACATAAATTTCTTGATCATAGAATTGAATGGTAAAATTGTGTTCTCTTTACCCACATTTAAAAGAAAATTACACTGCTAGTGCTCATGAACTGAATAAAATACAGACTCAAATTGCATAAAATGTCATTGACAAGGGTACTTAAACTTACAATCCAGGCATTAAGATTAATATTAACTACTCCTCTTTAACCTAGAGAATGAATATTTTAAAAAATCATCTTACTCATTTTCCTAGTTAACATATTTACCTTCAGTTCCACAGAATGCACAAAACAAAATGTAATGTTAAATATTATACATGACCTAAATCTGTTGAAAGGTATCAGAGTATGACCATATCACAAAACAAGTGAAAATGATTATTAAAATGTAAAACAAGATATTCTTCAATTAGCATGCTAATCAAATCAGTGTAAAGCATTCACTAATTCACAACTATTCCTTCTTGTTACTTCTATGTTGTAATTTTTTAAGTCATTAAATACATTTATCTGACAGCAATGAGTTTTTAAATTTCTAATATACAAGGGGTTATTTCTAGAACTTATTATCTCACCATAGCTCCTTAACTTCATCACCTCCCTGTAAGTATATATGTAGTTCAGAGAAAAGAATGGGAGGAAAACACCATCAACACATTCACTATGCTAATAATTCTTATTTTCACATGCTAAACAAACCCAATCATAATTTCTTCTTCACTACAGATATATTCTCCTGAATTAAGACTCTAGGTTGAGTCCCTTTTTCCAAGGTGATACAAATAACAGTCAGTTTCTGCTAAGAATCCAAGGAAAAAGTTGTATCATTAGAGGATGGGAATATTTTTAAAACAATATGTTAATAATGAGGTATGAATTTCCTAAATTTAATACTATTTGACTTTTAATTACAAATTCCCCCTGTTATGATTTAGATCTCAAATGTCTCCCAAAAGTCTCCTGTAAAAAGAGGTACAGCTTTTGGAAGGTGACTGGATCATGGGAGCACTGTATTCATCCACGTGGTCACTAGGGCCAAACTTTTGAAGGGTATATCACTCATTCTGGTTCTGCACTGTCTCCCTGCTTCCTGGCTACCATAGGTTGAATAGCTTTCCTCCACTATGCCCTTTTGTCATGCCATTTCTGCCTTAGCACCAGCCAACCATGCATGGACTGAATCCTCTGAAATCAAGAGCTAAAATGTACCTTTTCTTCCTTAAGTTGTGTATATCAGGTACTTTTTGTCTTAGCAATGGGAAAGTGACTAATGAACCACAATATCTATCATTCTTAATTTCTGAATTAAAATTCCTTTAAATAATAAATGATAAAAGTCTGATAAAGGGGCCAGTGATTTAGCTCAGTGGCACCGCACCTGCCTCACAAGCACAAGGTCCTGAATTTGATCCCCGGTATCAAAAAAAAAAAGTCTCATAAAGGCTTATAACATATAAGGGTATTCTATTTACCTATAGAACTATCATTATTATCACTATTATAGCACTTAAGATATTGTGGTAAAGGTCATTTGTATCTTTCTCATTCTATACTAGAAACTTCATGTATACCAAGTATCTGACACAGTATCTGAATCTGCCCGAGTGCTTTTATTTAATTTCTCCATAATAATTACAGTTTAGTTCCCATATTTTGTGTAATGACCACTAACTTGGTTTTTCTTGTGTTGTTAGGAGATACAGTAGATATTAAAGAAGTTTATAAATGAATCACCAGATAAATAGCATTGTAAATAAAACATCTATTTGAAATTATTTCTATATTCCTATCATCAATCTACTTATGTCTTATTCCACAAGTAGTAACAGCAGGTAAACATTTATAGTATAATTTGAAATTATACTTTTATTTTTGCTCAACTTGTTTTCTACAAGAATGTAAAGTCCATCAGTAACAATTAATGGAACTATTTACTGCTGCACCACTCTGAAGACTACTAGTGTAAGAAATTAAAAGTTTGTAAGTCCAGAGTCACATTCTACTTTCATACAATTCTCAAACTTATTTTCTTAATTAATAGATTAAACAATCCCTACTGACCCTCCCCTGGAGGCCTGTATATAGAGCTTTGTATTTTGTCATTTTCTCTGCTTGGAAGACTCAGCAGAATCACTCCATTACTTCCTCCCATCGTTTACATCTCAACTCAAAAATCTTCTCTTATCATGACATTTTAGATTTCAATTATAGTAGTAGCTTTGTGTAAGTTTATCTTGTTTAATAATTAAGTTGTTTACTGTGTCTTCCTCATTAGAACACAAGCTTTTTGAGACAGGGATATTACCTGCCTTACTCACCACTGGGTTCACAGCTCATAAGAAAGCATTTGGTCTACAGTAAACATTTAATACATATTTCTAGGAGAAAAGGCAAGGAGAGAGGGAGAGAGAAAGGGAGGGAAATAAACGTGTGAATGACAGATGAGTTTCAACATGGTATGACTTCGAAGCTTAGTATAGCTTTGCTTCAGAATATTATACATTCTGAGACTTTCAGTTATAATATGTTCAGTGATGCTGAGTACAAAAGAGACAAACTAAGATACTATATAGCCTGCTGGGGACAGCTCAGAATCACAGCCCACTTAGTTTCTAGTAATTGTTCATTAAGTTATTAACTAATCTCTATAAACCTATTTGCTCATCTATGACCTAGGGGCAAGAAACACCTAGCCATCATGTTTTGTTTTGTTTTGGTACTGGGGATTGAACTCAGGACCTTGCGCTTGTGAGGCAGGTGGCAGAACCACTGAGCTAAATCCCCATCCCTGCCATCATGTTTGTTATGAAGATTAAGGCAATGTACATAAAGTACCTAAAACAAGCATTTCATGTGTATACTCAGAGACACAGAAAATATTACTTTCTCTTTTTTTTTCTAATTGACTTCCATAGGATTAGTTTAATTAAGGTGTATAGTCATGGCTGAGATACTATTTATGGACACTGGCCAGCCCATCACCTTGGAGCTCACTTCCCACCCAAGTCTCAGAAACAAGTTTAAATTATATGATTTAGGATACTTTGTTGTTGTAAAGAATGAAATCAGAAAATCCAACAGAGCAAGACAGAAAATATAACTTTAGAGAACCAATACCTTTTGGCAAGCATAAAAGAACTTTGGGGTTTTAACATAATTTCCTATTTGAAAATTATGTAAAAATGGTAGCATATTAAGGATAGGCCCACCCCTGAAGATCAGCTTTTCTAATATATTCATTACAAAAATAAAGAATACACGTGATTGCCAAGCTCACATAATTCGTAAGGTTAAAGGACAAAAACACAAATATTCTGGTCCTTAGGTCACTCCTTTTTATCTACCATATGCTCCCTTTCACCAATATTGAAAAAAAAATGGAGCAACAAGTATTTAATTCTAAAATCTCTATTACAAAATATCAAACTGTCTTCAACATAATCAGTGTGGTACAGCATAACATTAAAGAAGTCACCTAAAAACAAAACAGTGCAACAGATTAAAATAAATTTCTCTATACTTAATGGGGATGTAATACAAGAATGGCTTATTATTAACAGCCTGTTCTGATACCAAACAAAGGAAACAACTAGATAATAGATGGATAATAATGAAAATTTTAATTAGCTGCTCTGTATGAGATTAATAAAGATTACCATGGTGCCCATTTGATCTTTAAAAAATAATGCAGACAAAGTTAGCAATTAGCATATATCCTGCTACTCCAAAGCTAGGTGAACAAAAAAACTTTCCTAATTTGAAGTCTTTCCTTAATTTGAAAATAATTAGGATGGAGATACTGTGCTTGTATTATTCAAAACAGTAAACAAAGAAATAAAACGTACTTTTAGTCAGTTTAACAGTCACATTTTCTCCTTACTCTGGTATGAAATGTTAATATTAAAACTAGACAGGGGCCGGGGATTTAGCTCAGTGGTTCTGCCACCTGCCTTGCAAGCACAAGGACTCGACTTCAACCCCCGGTACCCCCCAAAAAATAAAATAAAACCAGACAGCAATATTCTTAAAAATAATTTTTCTTTACTTTGCAGTGGAGATAACCATTTCTGAGTTTGGACTGACTTAGTCTGGGCATCATTTTTCATTCTTTAACGTTAAAACAGATATAACTTAAGAACAGGCCTAGAGGCCGGGGATTTAGCTCAGTGGTTCCGGAGCCTGCCTCGAAAGCGCAAGGTCCAGAGTTCAATCCCCGGTACCAAAAAAAAAAAAAAAAAGAACAGGCCTCATACTTCTCAGTTGTAAAGGTATCTTGCTACATATAATGGATGGAACTATTGATTGTACACAGATAGTTTCAGGTACATTGTCCCTACAGATACCAATTACTATCATTGGTGTCATCTTCAAATAGAAAGACAATATTGTCATGTAAACAATAACATTATTACTATCATGGATAGGTTTTATAAAATCTGATGTAGTCAATTTTCAACATTTATGATAATCAAATGAGTTTCTTATCCATCACTGTATTTCTCTAAAGATGCAATGTTATTAACAAATTTAGAATTATATCTATAAAAGACAGATTTGTTCTTTAAAATGCTAGTGTAACTGTAAATTTTATTTTTACTTGTTTTTTTTTTTTTTTTGGAGAGGGGATTGAGACAAGGTCTCACTATGCAGTTGAGACTGGCCTTCAACTCACTATGTTGCATAGGCTGTCCTCGAACTTGCAGTGATCCTCCTGAGTGCTGGGATTACAGGCCTGTGCTACCACACCCAGGTATAAGTGTAAATTTTAAAGCATAAGAAATTGAAAAGTCATTTTCCTCATCATCAGTTCCTTGAGTTCAAGTAGGAAAAAGAAACAACATAAGTGCCCTAAGTTAATCTGCCTATTTATTTTGATAATGATGTATTTCATAAGCTATATAACTCTGAATATGTTACTGAACCTTTGGATGGCATATATTTTTCCCAGAAAAACATCTCTTGAAAGGAAAGTATTAGTTACCTAATTTAGTTATCAAAAAATACAAAATATCTTAAATTTATTAAAATATTTCAAATAATTTTGTATCTAACTTGTACGGATTTTGCACAGAAAATGTAGAGTAAAATACGCTACGTATTATCAATTGAAGTATGTAAAAAATGTATACAGGAAATTACTATCATGAGATAAAGCCACATAATGTTGTTTCCCATTGTAGGAAATGCTGTTTTAATTTATTAAAATTGTATTAATACATGTTTTCAGTACATAATGATTTTGTTCATCACAGGGAGTTGGTACAAGTACACAGTATGCCCTAATTCTTTTTACTTCCCCTTCTCGCCTCCACAATCCCCCTTTCTCCATCTGTTGGTCCCCTTCCCATTTTTGAAAGTCTATCAGGAAACACTGTATTTAATAAGGGTCCTTTCAGAGGATTGAAGTAATACGCAAAATAAAAGAACATATCCAAAATTCTAGGTCAGGAAGAAAAAAATATTTTTTCACAGGGATGTAGAACCATCAGATTATATATAATGCTTTACCCCAAAAGGATGTGATAAATGTAAATAAATGTGATTAGCTGAAATGTTTAATAAAATAATAGTACCTATAAGGGCTTTGATGACAAAATCATTTGCTCTTTAGTTATTGAAGCTTCAGTATATTAAATGTCAGTTAACCATTTTACCATCATATTATAGAATTTAAAAGCATCAGAGAACAAATGCTTAAATTATTATTTGAGTACATGTGCTATTAGAAATGCCAAGTATGCAAAGAAATTATACACATATATTTAAATCCAGTGGCCATCTTGTTTCTTTTGTTGTGAAACATATATTTAACTTATAGCATATAAAGGAAATTACTATCTAATAATATGAAATACTCAGGTAAAAGTCAATAATCTTTAAATTTAACATTAATTGAAATTAAAAAGGTAATATTTTAAAGCAGAATGATTATTTAAAAACACTAAACTTCATTTCTTATAAAACAGTACTACATTTGACCTAGACAACCTCAGAGACACCAACACTAAAAGGCTAAATGACCATTAATGATTGTTAGTGAAAGCAAGTTAAAATAGTTAATGATGCTCAATATAAGTCTATCTGGATAATAAGCAATCAGTCTGACATGTTTCTCTTTCATGTAAAACAATATATAAACTATTTTATCTTTAAATCTATCAATAATTACCTTTTAATATTAAGTAATTATGGTGAGCAATGTCCACATGGATGAATGACACCAAGTAAATCTTTAAACCAAAAAGTATGCATTAACATTTTTTTAAATTTTTATTTTATTGGTACATTTTAGGTATACAATATAATTACATTCATAATTGGAAATTTGCATCTTTACATAATCTCTCTTGTTTCTTATTCTTCCCCCTTTCCCTGGCCTCCCTTCAACCCCTCCATCCCTCCCTATTTACAAAGACTTTGTTTCCATTTTTTCATATTCTCATATTAATTCCATTCCCTTCTTTCCTTTCCCCTACCCCTCCCACTTCCCCTTCCCCTTTGCCCATTTTCTTCCTATTTCACATTACCTATTATACCTTTTCGTCCTTATTTACACTTTCAGTTTCTCATACTAGAGAATCTATTTGGTATTTACACATGTGTGTCCTATTTATTTCACTTAAGAGTATCACCTCAATGTGCATCCATTTAGCTATAAATGTCTCTAATTTCTCATTTTTGATGGTGAGTAGTACTGCATTTTATTTAAAAAACCCCACATTTTCTTTATCCAGTCTCCAGTTGATGGGCATTTGGGCTGTTTCCAAGTTGTAGCTATCACGAATTGTGCTGCTATGAACATGGGTGCACATATATCACTGTGGTATGATTCTTTTAATTCTTTGGGAAAGATACCCAGCGGGGGAATAGCTGGGTCAAATGAGACTTCCAGTCCTAGTTCTTTGAGGTCTCTCCATACTGATTTCCACAGTGGTTGCACCAGTCTACACTCCCACCAGCAGTGGAGCAGGGTTCCTCTTTCCCCACAGCCCCTCTAGCATTTGTTATTGGATGACTTCATGATAGCAGCCATTCTTTCTGGAATGAGGTAGAATCTCATCATTGTTTTCATTTTTATGACCCCATATTACTACCCACAGTGCTTGAGGAAAGAAACCATAAAACTTATCTTCATCTTTCATTTGACAGACATCCTTGAGATATATCAAATAATGAAATGTAAATAAATATAATGTAACCCAGGAGTACCCTGGGGTCTCAACCTAAAGAATGTATAAATTTTGAAGGGAAAATACAACAGCTTTACTTTCAGTGGCCCCTAATGTAATTTAGTAATTATTTCAGTTAGGTGTGTAAGCAACAGGCTACAGTGGTATTACTATCACATGCCACTTAATCACCAGTAGATATCACACATAGTTTCTGATAGTACCACATATACATTTGTGAAGTATCTCAAATATCATGTGAACACATCATTTCTTCACAATTACACCAGTTATACAACCTGCCACCTTGTTTGGTTATTTAAAAAATATTGTTAAGCAACACATTACTACATCTCCATTTTTTATTTTATTTGAAGATAATGGAAATATGCATGCAATTTTAAGAAATAACACAAAGAGATGCCTTATTTTCCCCAATGATTATGACTTACAAATCTATACTACAATGTCACAGACTGGAATACTGACATTGATAAGCCCACCTATCTTATTTAGAATGTCCTAGTTTTACCTGCACATATTTATGTGTATGTGTTATGTGTGCATATAGTTCTATGCAGTTTTGTCCTTTCAAAAATTTCATATATATGGAATCACATTATAGGTACCCTTTTCCACAAGCTCTTTTCACTTAGCATACTGCTGGAGAGAGTCATATAAGTTACTGCATAAATCAACAGTTTGCTCCTATTTATTGCTAAATAGCACTTCATGGTATAGCTTTACTACAGTTGATTTAACCATTTAACTCATTGTTGAAGAACATTTAGGCTGTTTCTAGTTTTTATGTGAGTAAAGCTTCTGTGAACATCCACACATATATTTGTGTGAATGTAACATTTTTAAATTCAAGGTCTTACTATGTAGCGCAGTGCAGCCTTGAACTCACTATGTACCCCAGGCTTGCCTCAGCCACACAAGTTCTGGGATTACAGTCATGTGCCATCACATCCAGCTGGAACATAAGTTTTTATGTCTCTGGAATGTGTCGATTTTTAAAATTTTTTGATAAGTGTGTATTAATACAATTAGTTTCCTTCTTAATTCTATATATTTATGTTTGGCATTTTAAAACATAATTCTTTGTTTTATGGTGCTGGGGATTTAATTAAAAAAAAACAGGATTCTAAGGTCTACCAGACCACCAAAGGGGCCTATAGCACAAAGCGAGTTAATTACCTTCATACTAGCCAGTTTTCTCTAGTTTGCAATTCCACTAGATTTATTTCATTCGCTTTCCAATGAAAGGAGAGCACACATCTAACACTTTAAATGGAGAATGGTCATCAATGTAAACAGTGACTTTAAAAATGGGAAGGATTTGATGAATGACAATGCCCAAAGGAATAAACGATATATTTCACATAGCCAATCTCATTACTGTACTATTTAAACATAGAAACAATAGTGAAAACTTTGTCAGCATTTATGTTAAGGCAAAAACTATGAAGATACTTAAATATAATATTTTCCCTTCCTGCTTTAACATATCATAAATCCAATTCCAAGAGTAACTGTAGACATCAAAACAAAGCCGGTTTAATAATACTTTTGCAGATTATAAATGTTTTCTACAGCCTAGACAGAAATTACATTTTAAGTAGGTAATGAAGCTATAAATTGTAAATGAAATAAAGAAAAACTCCATAGAAACAAAAAAAAATACCCCATTATTTCCATACTACTTGCTTTCCCAACATTTTAGTAAGTGCTATGGGTAAAATGAATACACAGAACATTATTCAGTTCCTTGCCTAGGTGCTGATAGGACACAATGCATCAATAGTAAAATATCCAAAGAATAGACAAACAAGGAAAAGTAAAAGAACTATAGCTACTTTACGTGAGAATAAATGGATTGTGTGTGTGGCACTGAAGGAGACTGACAGACTTAGATATCAACAATACCTTACAAAAGCTTCCACAACTTTTTGTATATACTATTTCAACTGAGTCTAACAACAGGGAAAGATGTTACTAATTCTTTTTTTCAGTTTTGAAAACTGAGTCATGGAGAAGTCATGATTTATCTGAAACTATATAACTGGCAAGTAATTGTCAGAAGCCAGGCTAGAACCCAAACTATACAGTTCCTTTCTAAAAACAGTATAAAACCGTCTTCAAGGGAATATAGCATTTTTATAACAAAAGAGGAAAAGTAGGCAAAAATTTCCTCAATATTCCTTATCCTTAAGAGTTGAATGAATTTAGTCAAGTTATCACTTGACTTCCTGGGCCTCAAGTTCTAATTCTACAAAATGGCCAAAATCTATATAGTACCTGCCCTTAGGTTTGTCGTAAGGATGAAATAAGAATCCTGAAAAACTACAATGTATAGTATATAATAAGTATTTAGTTAATGAATACTAGTATTATATAGTATTTTATCATTTATTTAACAAATATTCTCTTTAATTCCCTAGTAAAAGAAATATTAGTGTCATTGAATTTATTAGTTTCGGGTCACCTAACTTATTCAGGCAGAGGAGAGCTGCTAATTTTTCTGAGATGCTCAGAAAAGGATTCTTTTTTAAAAAAAAAAAAATAACTATTATCAAACACACACACATCAAAAAAATTAAAACCATTCAAACAAGAACAATGTAAGGGGAAAAAAAACTACATTAATATTCAAATACAGTAGAACTCAACCAAAACAAAACTGAAAAGCACTTAAACATTTTTCCATACAACTTAAAAAAGCATCTCAAGCACCAACAAGGCAACAGAGGATGTGACTTGTTTCAGAAAGATCCCCAAGACCAACACTGAACAAATGATGATCTGGAAAAAATCTCCAGTTAGGTAACAGACTCCACATAAGCCAAACTTCTCCCTAATTTAAATTTTGATACAGTCATATGATATGCGATGGAAACACAATCCGAGAAATATGTCATTAGGCCATTGCATCCGTGTGTATCCTTAATTACACTTTGAGTTTCTCACACTAGAGAAATTATTCGGTATTTACACATATGTGTCCTATTTATTTCATTTAAGAGGATGGCCTCGATATGCATCCATTTAGCTATAAATGACTCTAGTTTCTCATTCTTTATGGCTGAGTAGTACTCCATTTTATAAAAAAAAACCACATCTTCTTTATCCAGTTTCCAGCTGATGGGTACTTGGGCTGTTTCCAAGCTTTCACTATTACCAACTCTGCCACTATAAACATGGGTGAACATATTTCGCTGTGGTAAGATTCTTTTAATTCTTTGGGGAAGATTCCCAGCAGGGGGGATAGCTGGGTCAAATGGGACCTGTAGTCATAGTTCTTTGAGGTATCTCCATACTGATTTCCACAGGGGTTGTACCAGTCTGCACTCCCACCAACAATGGAGAAGGGTTCCTTTCTCTTCACATCCCTGCCAGCATTTGTTATTGGTTGATTTCTTGATAGCAGGTATTCTTTGTGGGGTGAGGTGGAATCTCAGTGTTGTTTTCATCTGCATCTCGAGAATAACCAGTGATGTTGAATATTTTTTCATATATTTATTTGCTACATTTACTTTTTTATCTGAGAAATGTCTGTTCATTTCAGATGCCCATTTTTGAATTGGGTCATTGAATTTGCAGGGTCGGATTTTTTTCAGTTCTTTATATATTCTAGATAGTAGTCCTTTGTCTAAAGTACAGTTGCTGAAAATTTTTTCCCACATTGTAGATTGTCTCTTAGCTCTGTTGGTGGTTTTTCCTGCTGTGCAGAAGCTTTTTAATAAGATGAAATCCCAGTTGTTGATTTTTGGGCTGATTCCCATGCTACTGAGGTTTTGTTCATGAAGTCTTTTCCTATACCAATATCTTCAAGAGTTCTACCTAACTTATCTTCCAGCAAATTTAGTGTTTCTGTCCTAATATTTAAATCTTTAATGCACTTCAATCTTAATTTAGTGCATGGTGATAGTATGGTTCTAATTTTAATCTTTGGCAGGTTGAGATCCAGTTTTTCCGACACCATTTATTAAATAGGCTATCTTTCCTCCAGTGAGGGTGGTTGGCTCCTTTGTCAAAGATGAGGTGGCTGAGCATGTCTGAAGTTGTTTCTGCATCTTCTCATCTATTCCACTGATCCTTGGGTCTGTTTCTTTGCCAATACCATGCTGTTTTTATCACAGTAGCTTTGTAGTATAGTTTCAAGTTGAGGATTGTAATACCCCTAGCCATATCTCTGTCATCTAAACTTTCTTTTGCTATTCTAGGTCTCTTCTGATTCCAAATGAATTTTTGGATTGTTTTCTCTAGTTCTGTGAAATATATTTTTGGAATTTCAATCAGCATTGCTTTAAACCTATATAATAGTTTTGGAAGTATGGCCATTTTCACTATATTGATTCTTCCTATCCAGGAACAAGGGATGTGTTTCTACTTTCTTATATCCTCCTCAATATCCTTTTTCAAAGTGCTATAGTTTTCAGTGTAGAGGCCTTTTGCTTCCTTTGTTAGATTGACTTCTAGACATTTCATTTTTTTGGATGCTATTGTAAAAGGAATTGTTTCCCTAATTTCTCTCTCAGTGAGTCTATTATTTGTATATAAAAAGGCCACTGTTTTTTGAGTGTTGACCTTATATCCAGCTACCCTACTGAATCTGTCAATTAAGTCTAGAAGTGTTTCGGCAGAGTATTCTGGGTCTTCTATGTAAAGTATCATATCATCAGCAATAATGACAGTTTAACTTCTTCCTTTCCTATTATTATTCCTTTTATTTCTTTCTCTTTTCTAATTGTTGTGGCTAATGTTTCAAGAACAATATTTATACATGGTGGAGTACTACTCTGCCATAAAAAAGATAAACTTTAGGCATTCATAAGCAAATGAATACAACTTAAGAACATGTTAGGTGAAATAAGTCAAACACACATGCTTCAATATTACATGGTTTCTCTTATGAGAAACTCAAAAAATATCTATCTGTCTGTCTGTCTATCTATCCCTGGCTGATCTTGAACTTGCAATCCTACTATCTCATCCTCCATCCATACTAGGATTAGAGGGTGCACCACCATGTCTGGCTTGAAGTATAAAATTTTCACCGACTGTCATATTCTTTGCAAACACACTGATTATTTAGGTTTTCAGTTTCTTTACAAGATAACATTACAGAAGCCAACACATTTATTTCTTATTGTGCAGATAATGTCTTTTTCATATTAAAATATTACCACTTAACATTTATTGAGTTCTCATGATGTACCACACTCTGGAAATACAAATAGAAGCTGAACTACAGTCTGTGGGGCATGGTAAGGAGTCCTAAGATCATTATCACAGTGGTTGGAATAGTCTGGAGTTGCAATAATACATGATTTGACTCTGTTTGGAGGAGAAGGTCAGACCATGTGTAAAATTCTGCAATTTCATTCCTAAGATAATATCACAATGCTAGGCAAAAAATGGATCAGCTGGATAACCAACTTCTAACAAAATCCTGCCATCTAATCAGAGCATCTGATCACAGAGCATTTAGAATCACATTATTATTGAGAAGTAAAATGTTAATTATCTCTCAGGCTAATGAGATAGCTTTAATATGAAAACACATTTGCACCAAAATAAAGACCAAATAACATCACAGAATGCTGTCTGTACTCAGAAAAAATTTAATCAAAGATCAAACAAAAAACACAGGTGACACAGCTGGGCCATCCTATTGCATTATAGGCACAGAAAGCCCAAAACTGCCAGTACTGTAGCTTATTCACACTGTGAGCAATTCAGATTCAGAAAACTATTTACCACTGAAAACTATGTTAATTCACATTTTATTGGTTTTGAGTTTTTATTTAACATGTATATTTGATTTTACAATTTGCATAAAAGCTATTAACATAGTTTATATCTTACTTTGGGTTGACACATATTTAAACACTATAATTAAAATACTTAAGTTAAAACTGGGGTATTTGAGAAGGATTTTCATTTCAAAGGTTATATTAAGCCCAAATTTGAGAAACTGCCATAGGTGAGAAGGGCACTGAAAGAGTTTAGGATAAATATAACTGCATTTTAAATGATGGCTCAGGCAGGGAAGGAAGTATGTAGAAGCTGCTGGGGGAGGTAATGGAAGTAGTGGGTCTATGTAGAGAATTTTTAAATTATCAAGGAAGAATGTGATGATGTGCTAACCATTAATACTGCATCTGAAAGAAAAGACTGGATTAGAGAGTTACTGTAGACTTATTTCATGTAGGTAAGTGAATGGGAAGATGTAGGAAATAAGATGCTTCTCAGTGTTAAGCAGCCTCTCTGAAGTAAGTGTTAATGTTATCTGCATTTTTTTCAACTGAGCGAACCAAGGATTGGAAAATCTGAGCATTACTAGTAAGTGGTAAAGCCTGAAATTTGATCTTAGAAATGTCTAACTCTATGGTCTGAGTGCTTAATCATTGAGCACACTGCCTCCATATTATTGGTAACAAAGTTGTGTTATGTAAAATGTACCAATAAATGTTTTGCTTCAGAAAAAAAGGAGAAGCCTTTATTGCTTCTTCTGGGTAAAACATCAAAATTATTTTAATAAAAACATATGTAATACGGTTAAAAAAAAAAAGATTACCATAGGGAAGGAGGCCATGTACAAAACTCCAGGTCAGAGTTATTCTTTCACCTTCCCTTTTCTCACAGGCTAAGAAAGGGTGATATTGTTAAATTAGGGATCAATCTGGTCAAGCGATATCAACAAGATTGCAGAATAGTTCTCTGGCTCCACTCTTCCGCACAGAAATTCAACAAACAACAACCCACAGCCAATAAGTCCACAGTGAATATCCTAGAACTTAGAAGTGGGCCTGAGACACCCCTGGGACAGCAGAACAGAGAAAAAACACTATCCAAAAGTAAGAGAAACAGTTCTCTTTGTGCTACCTCTGTCTAAGCTATTGCAGTGTCACATGCAGAAACTTCCCCGGGATCCATGGTTTTTGCAGTGAGACAGGTGAGCAGAGGTCAATCTAGAACCTTTTGCATGTGGCTTGAACAAATCAATACCAACTCAATACAAAGGAAATAACTAATTTTATAACAGGCAAAAAGTGGAGTATACATTTCTCAAAACAAAGGTATTAAAAAGGCCAACAAGTATATTTTTTAAATGCCCAACATCATTAATCACTGGGGAAAGGAAATGAAAATCATGAGATAGGACTTCACTCATGTTAGAATGGCTACTATAAAAATGAAAAAAGATACCAAATGTTGGCAAAGATATAGAGAAGAGGAAACCCTTGCACACTACTGGTGGGAATGTCAACTGTATACCCATAATGAAAATCAGTATAGGGGATCATTAAAAAATTAAACTTAGAACTTCAATTATATCATCCAGCAATACCACGACTGGGTATATATCCAAAAGAAATCAGTATATTAAAGAGATATCTGTACTTCTCTGTTTATTACAGCAGTATTCATAATAGTCAAGATAAAAAACCAAACTAGGTATTCATCAATGGATGAATGGATAAGGAAAATGTGGAATATAAAAGCAGTGGAATACTATTCATCTACAAAAAGAAGGGAATCTTGCCATTTGCAACAACATGGATCAACCTGGAGCACGGTGTGCTAAGTGAAGTCAGTCAGGCACAGAAAGAGAAATACTGCATGAGTTCACTCATACGCAAACTCTAAAAGAGTTGATCCCATAAAGGTAAAGAAAATGGTAGTTACCAGAGGCCAGGGTGCTTACAGACAAGGAAGCACTCAGGAGATATTAGTCAATTAATACATACAAGACAGATAGATAAGAGGAATAAATTCAAGAGATCTACTGTACAGGTGACTATGGTTAATGATAATGTATTTTATTTGTTTGGGTTTTTTTGGTACCGGGGATAGAACTCGGGTCCTTGCACTTGTGCAGCAGGCAGCGAAACCACTGAGCTAAATCCCCGGCCCCATGATAATATATTTTAAAGTGCTAAGGGTTCCCACCACAAAACTAAAAGAACCATGAGAGGTAATGCACTTCTTAATAAGCCAGATTTAACCATTCCACAATGAATATATGATTCAAAATATCATATTGAACATTATAAATACATATAGAGTTCTTTCGAGGATTTAAACATAGATAAATGTGAAGTATACAGCACTATACCTGATATGTAGATATGCAGTGTTTATTGCCTATTATCATTATCAACATCCACTTCCTGAGTGTACTAGGTGCCAGTCACTGTACATTTTTTATCCTAATTCTAGTTTAAGACAGGGTCTCCTTGTGTAGTTCAGGCTGTCCTTTAACTCACTATGTTGCTCATGGCAATCCTCCTGCCTTAGTCTCCTGAGTGCTGGTATTACAGGCATGCACCACCATTACTGGCTATTTTCCTAATACTTAGAAATAACCTTACAAAGTGATAATTATTCACATTTTACGAATGAAAAAACTGAACCTCACAGAACCTTAGAAACTTACCTGAGGTCACACAGAGTTACTGAAAGAGATTCAAACTTTGGTTCATTTGAACTCCTTCCAGGGGTCTACAAAGTCCCTTGTAAATTTTACACTGACTCCTTTTACAACTTAATCTGATTCCATCCACTATCTCTATTCACTAAACTCCACACCTAGTAGTGTATTATTTGCCACAGAAACACACCCATATTATTCCCATATTAGGGCCTTTGCATGTGTTTTTCTTGCTTGGAAAGCTCCTATTCTGAAACTGTGCATGGTTCTCTCTTTTCCATCATTTGAATACCAAACTCTCACACAGGTTTCTCTGACCATCCTGTATAATGTAGCCCACCATTAAAAAAAGCATCTTTCAAAACTATATCACTGTATTTTAGTCTTTGGGGGGGGTCTTAGTACTGTCTGGTGTTTTATTCATTAATGTGTTAATTATTTGTCCACCTTCACTAGAATACAAGTTCCAGACAGACAAGTTTTGCCTGTCTTCTTATACCCTCAGTCCATTGCACAAAGCCTACAACACAGGCAGTCCTCTCAATATTTGTCAGGTGAATGGAGAAATGGATGCAAATCCTGTGGTTTTAACTCAGCTATTTAAATACACATTTATATACAAAAACAGACATCAATTTTGGGAAACAGATGAGTTACAGGTAATTTTTCATGAGACACAATCTTAGTACAAAGAATTTGTGACAAGTTTCCCTGAAACACTATATCGCATACCAAATACACTCTTTTAAGTTGCAATAAGAATAAATTTCTTTTCTTTTTTTTTTTTGGTACTGGGGATCAAACTCGGGTGCTTCTGCTTGCGCAGCAGGCGGTAAAACCACTAAGCTAAATCCCCGACCCAAAAATAAATTTCTTGACTTCACAATTTCTTAGTTTAATTAAAGATCTATCCCTTTTATCAGTTTCAGAAACAAATTTCTAGATTTCTCTCCTACTTAAAAACTATAAATCCGTCCATTTTATCTGCCTGGTCCCTACCAGTCAAAGTCCCACATTTGTTGTTTTAGATAAGCTGAATGTAGTGTAAATTAGTTTACTAGATTAGGTTACCTATTCAAACACACCACCAGTAATATCAAGAAAGCACTGTGCTGAAAAAGGAAACTCATTGGAGAGGAAAGTATGGTACTTAGATTTTAAGCCTCACTCTGTTAGCATTTGCTTTGACCCCCTAGAAACACACTGGTTCTCTGGATGAATCTCTTTTCTCCTCTTAGGAAAATGAGGGTGTTGGGCTAGAACAGGATCTCTAAGGGTGCCTGTAGCTTTCACATGCCACAGCTGGAAGACAAGATGAAGAGTAAAGACACTCCCTGAGATCTATAAGATCAGGACGAAAAACAGGACAGAAACACACACATTTGTGAAGGTGTAAGTTTCTCTCCAAGAGAATACCACTGGGATTCTGAGTCTCATGACTTGTAAATTTTCTACTTTTAATCTTTGTCCTTGGATAGACACCGGAGGTAATCAGATGATTTTTCCCTTTATATTCCTTACTGCTTCATCATTATTCTCAGTAAGTCTTTAGTTCATCCCACAGTCACTGTAACTTTTACTCATTCCATAGACTTCTTCAAAGACAGTGAGTTTTTAATGATGTACACAATTCTTTAGGATACTATGTGTGACACACTTTATAAGAATTTTAGAAAATCTTAGGGTGGCAAGAGGGGGTTTCTTTCTTCCAACATGTTTTATATTTATTGATGCATAAAATTCTGCATGGGGGAAGCATTTTTATAAGCAATATCATATACATAGTAAATTCAGAGATGCCTATCTCACAAATAATTTGTGAAAATATTCAAAACAAACCACCATGCACCATTACCACTAAATATGACAAAAAATTAAACTAATTTGAAATACATTCCAAAGCATTCATACTAAGGAGCTTCTCTTAGAATATTAAAAATTGATACAGGCTCACTATCAAACTAAGTCCCTGAAAGCAAAAATGAAACACAAACTAAAGGGCAAAAATTCTACTCTTGGCTCAGAAAATAATTATTTGAATGGCTTTACAGAAACCACAAAATTTCTATGGTCAAAATAGAATGACTCTGAAATATTCATACACAGTACAGCCACTACACTGGAAATGTAAATATGGAACAGTAGTAAATGCTTTGAGTCTTTATCAATGTGCCTTGCATGTAAAAGGCATTATTTTCCCTATAACATTAACTATTTCAAAGAATCTCTTAGCTCCTATGGTACATTAGTTTTCATGGAAGCAAAAGGCCTTCATGCATTACTTTTATTTTTTATCTCAGCGAGTATATTAATTCAGGAAAGATTCACTAAGCACCAGTTATGGGTTAGGTATTGGGTAGATAAAGATGACTAATACACAGCTCAAAGTCATATTTAAGAGGATGAGAATAACACATTCATTACCAAGAGAATGCTTAATGAAAATTTCCTTTACTTATCACAAGATTTCTACTATTTTTAAAATAATACTGTTTCTAGAATAGAAACACAAATGGGGAGAATCCAACAAAAAGAAAAAGTCATAACAAGGCTTTTAAAACTTTTAACTTCATCTCCCTAATGAGTGTATAATTCAATCTTGTTATTGTACTGATTAG
>NW_004624851.1:3482213-3495798 GCF_000247695.1 Heterocephalus glaber | reverse complement strand
GAAAAAATGGAAATAAAGTCTTTGTAAATAGGGAAGGGTGGAGGGGGTGAAGGGAGGGCTAGGAATGGGGAAAAAATAAGAACCAAAATGCATCACATAAAGGTACAAGTTCCCAATGAGAAATGTAACTGTATTGTATACCTAAAATGTACCAATAAAGAATTTAACAACAACAACAACAAAAGACATGATTAGAGGCTCTTCAACAGAAACAGGTAAAAAAATAGATGAGCTTAGAAAAATGCTGGAAGCCATGAATGCCCAGCGTAAGAAAGGAATGGAAACCATTATCGCCCAAAATAAGAAAGAAATGGAATCCATAAAACAGATTGGAAGAGATATTCAGGAGATTAAAATCTCCATTGAAAGCATGCACAGCAGATTAAGAGAATCTGAAGATAGAATATCAGATATAGAAGACAGGATTGCAGTTAATGACCATGAAAACAGAGATTTCTTCAAAATAGTAAGCGACCACAAGAAATCAATCCAGCAGATGTTAGATGATGAAAAGAAGAAAAACAAAAGCCTAAGAGGGAAAAAAGAAAAAAATAGTTATTGTAACCGAACATGGACAATGTATCTAAAAGTGTACCCTGATTTAGTAGAATTGCCTGATGTATTTTATATTTTTTTGCATATTTGTCTGGCTGTTAATCCATATGTATGACAATTAATTTTCTAAGGACTTTTAAGATAAATGAATCCAATGCTGGCAAAAGGGGAGGGAGAAGATGGAGGAAAGGGAAAAAAACAAGAATTGAGATGTGTTACAAACACACAGCAATTCCCCACAATGAATGTAATCATTATGTGCTATGAACATGTACTAATAAAAAATCTTTAATTTTAAAAGGAGAACTAAGAGTCTACAGCAAGAAAACTCTGCAGTCCTTATAAATTCAAAAACTTTGAAACAACACTCAGAATAGGTCTGTAAGCTTAAAAATCAGAAGACTTGAACTTAGTATTATATAATGTTATATATAAAAGATTAAAATGCTATAATAATTTTAAACTAATAATTTATATCTATAATGTGTTTAAAACTTCTTGGAAAAATTCGCTATAAAACTTATTTCCTAAGCATGAGAAAAGTATACAGAAAGATCTGACTAATGAGGCAAGCTTCAGTATTGGTTCATCCCTGACCCCCATCTCCACAGCCCACAAACATGTGAAAAATAAAATTATTTAGTTGGGAGTGATGGCACTCCCCTGTGATCCCAGTCCTCATGAGGCTGAGGCAGGAGGATTGCCACAAGTTCAAGGCCAGCCTGGAGTAAATAATGAGTTTGAGGCCAGCCTGAACTGCATAGTGAGACCGTGCCTCAAAATAAAATAAAATTATTTGTACAGGATATGTGTCTTCAGAATGTTTAATGGCAATACACTGACTGTTCTTATAGCCTGAACACCTGAGTAAAGTCTTGACTCCTCTATTTTTATTACCTATTGACCTAGAGTGAGTCATTCAGCCTCTCTGAAACTTCCAGTAGTAAATAAGGATGTCAAATAATGTTAATAACTGCCCTCGTTCCTAAATGAGTTATTTTGGGATTCAGAATAATTAAAGCATTTTTTGTTTACCTGGAACTTGTTACAGGTAATATGTCTTCCATTTGCATTGAAACCTTTTGCCAGTAAAGATTCTCTCAGGATGCAGGCACAGAAAAGTCTACTTGGCAAATGGTCAATTTACTAAAGAACCATTACCAGAATTTACATCTTACATCAGAAATGTTTTTCTCAATTACATTAAAAAAAAATCTCAAGGGAGTCACGATGGATGGATTTGTAGAGCAGAAGAAAAGTATTGGGAGTCTGCTTTTGTAGACTTCCATCCAACCTCTTCCCCCACTCTGTCCCTCAAACCTCCTTCTCTCTGAGATCAGCAACCCAGGCTAATATGTTAACTTAATCCTTTCTGTCTTCTCCTCAACAGAGAGAGCTCCTTTGTACCCCGATTCCCTTCAGCTATACTAGGAAGGAGTTAGGTAGAAATAAATATTCTTTAAAATACTGTTACAAAGACTAGTCAGCTAAAATCTCACAGAAACTAAGTACTTACCAAAAGCATTACATTCAATATAATTTCTGTAAAGTTGACATGATTAGATTCAAAAGAGAAATACAGCACTTAAAATTTCAAAAAGAGTATTTCTGAAAACCAAGTAAACTTGATGAATTTGACCAACTGATGACATTAAAAAGCTCAGAAACCATTTCTTAACAGAGTTTGAAACATTCACTGCCTAGGACCCTGTAAGACTTCAAAAGGTATTTGGCTGAAATGAGAATGAATTAAAAGAGAAAGCTGACATACATTTATTTCAACCAATTAAATTTAATTAAAACAAATTAACATTTCAAGTTAAAAATATGAAGCGGACTAGAGAGCTGACAGTAGGAAATAGGACTTTACAAAGAGGTAATATATATTCAAATTCATTTAGTATGAAATGAAAACTTGAATAAAAAATTTTAACTACCATAGCAAAGAAAACACGATTATCAGTCTGCTCTGTGACTCACCTATAGTGGAATATCTATGGCTTATATACAATTACTCCTCTTTCAAAATGCAAATATTGATGAACTAGATGATTGTTTGTCATAAATTATGGCATTTTGCTGTCTTAGTCTGTTTTGTGCTGCTATCACAGAAGACCACAAACTGGATAGTTTAAGAAGAACAGAGATTCATTTCTTATAGTTCTAAAGGATCAGAAGTCCTGGATTGAGGAGCACACATCTGGCAAGGGCCTTCATGTTGTGTCAGCCCACAGTGGAAGGCAAAAGGGAAAGAGAGAATATGCACGAGTGGCAGCAAGGAAAGGCCAAACTTACTTTTATCACAAGCCTATTCTGGCAACAACAAACCTACTCCTGTGATAACAATGTTACCCCAAATCACCCCTCAAATGTCTCACCTCTCAATACTATTGCACTGAGGACTGAATTTGCAACATATGAACAAAGGAGGAAACATTCAAACTGTAGCAGTGATAGAGAATTTAACATTCCCTTGAAAATTTTGATGGCTACACTACCTTTAATTATTAGTGATGTTCTTTAAATCCATGGTACAAATACATCTAAAACATAAATCTCCACATTCCTGCTTCAATTAGTATATTCTAGGAAACAAAAGCTCTTGATGCTTTCTCAGGGTAATCATTAGAAATAATTATTATCACTTCACCTCTCTAAAGAATGAAATAAAAACAAACAAAAACAAGTTATAGGTAAAATATTCACTCATGTCCTTGCCTAATCTCAGAATTGAGACAACATGCCAACTAAACAATATTTCTTTATTAGTTTGTACTTCAGTTGTTAGTTAAACAAGCATTTGTAAATATAGAAAATCAATATGTTTGAAAATAATATCAAGTGCTGTGTGCCTCAGAGCATGAAGGAATTACTATGACTGGAAACATAAGGCATAATAATAGTTCTTAACGACCTCAGACAATTCATACACAGGCACATAATATGGGGAAAAGAATCCTAATTAAGCAAATGAAACTTAAGAGCTTTTACTTTTTCCCTTTCTCGCTTTTCCAAGTAAATGAATGGCCAATGAAAGGAAATAGTCAAACAGTGGAAAAATCAGAAAAAATTCTAGCATCATAGAGTTTCCAATAATGATTAAGAGAATGTATCGTTGAGTCAAAGTAGCTGGGTTAGAACCACCTAAATAGTGGTATAATCTTGAGAAAGTTCAATTCCCTGTGCTTCAGTTTAGGATTCGATAAAATAGAATAGAAACACTGCTTACTTCATTGGGATGTAGTGACAAGTTGATATGACACTTAGAACAATATTTGGCACATAGTAAATGTTCAATAAAATTAATTACTGCTATGATCTAGATGGTTAAATTATCTGTGGATTGTATATTAAATATGAAGATAACTGTTCTTTTAGATTAAAGAATAATTTAATGTAAATATATCATGTTATATTATGACAGTTAACACTATAAGTATATAGACCAATGGGGTTTAATGTACCAGGAGGATATTTTAAAAATAAAAACAGTATGAGCCTTAAGAATGGAAATATCAAAAGGTATCTGGGAATAATTTTTCTAGGTTTTTTACCTTAAGAACAGGAGGGAAAATACAAGAAAGTGTCATATGAGTCCTTTTGTTGTCATATTTTAAAAAGCAGAGGCTTCTCCAGTTATCCTGCTATATGTTTTTTAAGGAAGTATTTTCATAAGCAATAAAAAAGCTACAGTATTCTTTTGAACAATTGCATTACAGGTGCTCTAAGTGAGTAGAAGTAGTATTGGTTTACTATTTATTCAGATTGCTTTTCAATCCAGAAATATTCCAAATCTCTGGCTATTGCATCATTCATTAGGAAAGATTATGCCAGTTATCTCCTGCTCCTGACAAATGGCAGGTGAATAAAAGAACCCAATGTATACATCAAGTTGAACAACAAAAAAAATTATCTTCAGTAGCAATAATGAAGAAAAACTAGTGCTTTGGCCTCATACAAATAGTGTGCATCTTAAAGGTAAGAAGCACCTCAGGTGAGCAAACTGAAAATAATGCTCATGCTTCACATACCAGCTTCAAAAAATCAGAGTGATAAAAAAATAAAAGAAAATAAAATGCCTAGGAAATACATGAATTCAGATACCTACTATCTCAAAGTTATAGTCATAAGTGGGTAAATTCCTAGACAATACTTATAGCCAAAGAACAACAAATGAATGCACACCTGTAATCCCAGCACCAGGGAGCCTGAGACAGGAGGATTACTGTGAGCTTGAGGCCAGTTTGGGCTACATAGTGATGTCGTGCCAGCCTGAACTATATAGTGAGACCCTGTCTCAAAATACACACAAAAAAAGAATAATAAATGACAGTACTGTTAGCATTTAATGAAGCTAAAGTTTAGGATATCATTTTATCTAACTTACCCTGATCTCCAAAACTCTGAAGGAAAAAGCCATCATTATTCTGTCTCTATCATTTAGCATATAAGAATCTCTCAGGCAAGAAGCATGTACCCTTTAAGAATTTCTTCAAAAAGGCAGACTAAAGTAAATTCATTTTATCCTGATCCTCCTGTATTCCCTACTTTTTCCGAAAAAATATCAGCAATCCAGACATATAAATTATTTTAATAGTTTAATGTTGACTGATTTTGAGCAAATGGTCAATTCACTTTCAACATGCTGAAAAGTAGAGCAGCTATTTGCTAAACAGCTCAACTTCTGTATCCACTTATTCGACAAAAACATTTACATTATTTGTTAAAGAGTATGCATACTGAGGCTGGGGATTTTGCTCAGTGGTTCTGCCACCTGCCTCTCAAGTGCAAGGTCCTGAGTTCGATCCCTAGTACCAAAAAAAAAAAAAAAAGAATATGCACACTACTAGGCATTGCAGAAATAAGGACCTCAAAGACGCCCTCAAAATCTACGTGAGCTATAGCTCCAGATCATAGGCCAGGTTAGTGGAGGAAGAAAGAAAGTAGCAGTTGACAAAGCCATAAAAATAATAATAAATTCCCATATAACAACTTATAGTTTCACTTACAAAGCCCATGGGTGTCTGGAGAGCAGAAGTACCAATCCTGCTTTTTCCTCATGAATTACCAACATATTTAATATAACACGCCAAGAGAAGGGGATAATACTCATTATTTATCAGCCAGGATCATATCAGTAATAAAAGATCATATCAGCAAGGTAAATGGGACAATGCAAGTTATCTAATTTAGTTCACTATCCTGCGCAATTTTTCAACATTATTTCTAAAGAATTACCTTTGATCACTCATAAATAAAGAGAGACTACCATTCAATGAATAACTATTACATGCCAGGCACTATCTGAAAGACTTTTATTCACATGATATCTTAACCCTTACACCTGGGAAGCATGGTCTAACACTTTAGAAATCTAAGGTTCAATCACTCTTAGTGACTCACTGATAGCCACATAGCTGTTAAAAGGTACAGCCAATATTTGAATACATAACTACTTGGTTCTAAAGCTCACATATTTTTTCCCCATGACACTTTTGTGCCTTGTCAATATTCTACTTGGTGCTTAAGGCAGCTAGTCTAAATCAGAGCATCTTCAGTTATTGGTTATTAAGAAAATTGGTATGAAATATATCTCTCAGTAACTTAGGCCTTAGTTCTTCTATTCATTCCTTTTGGGCCTACATAGAACAAGTCTAATTCTTCTTTTGTACTATTAGTCTTTAGATATTTGGAAAAAAAGGTTTTTCTTTATATATTGTCATTCCACTCACAAAGGCAGTGGCAAAGGATAAGGGCCATAGGGGTGAGGATAGGGACAAAGGAGTAGTGTCACTTAGAATGACCATAAGAAAATGAGAGGCAATGCATACAGATTTATCATATTAATCCAGAAAATCCTCTCAAGAAAGGATTATTAACATTTTTAAAATTCTACCAGACCTGAATTTTTAGCAGTCACAGTGACTATACCATTTAAACAGGTGCTATGCAGAACGCAAGGTTGGCATACCAAAAGCAATCATGATTTCAGACAGAATTTACAGTATATTTTGGAACACAGGACCAAAATCTGTTAGATTCTCTTAAAAATTATCTTTTACATGTCAGACTGTATAAAACACTATTAAAGAACACTAAATACCTAATTAGAAAAATATTTACACTATTGATTCATTGAATCAAAAATCTGCAGCTTTCCCCTGCCCTTACCCCCTCCCCTTTGAACCTTTTCTTTCTATTTCACATAATCTATTATACATTTTGATCCTTATTTACACTTTCAGTTTCTCACACCAGAGAAACTATTCAGTATTTACTGAATACTGAATACTGTGTCCTATTTATTTCACTTAAGAGTATGGTCTCAATGTGTATCCTAGAAGGGAAAGGAATATGAGAAAAGGAAAAAACGAAAACAAAGTCTGTAAATAGGGAGGAGTGGAGGGGTTGAAGGAAGGGCAGGGGAATGGGGGAAAAATGAGAACCAAGATATATCATGTAAAGGTACAAATTCCCCATGATTAATGTCATCGTATTATATACCTAAAATGTACCAATAAACTCAATGAATTTTTTTAAAAGTCTGTAGTTTTAAATGTAAATTATTTTATCATCACTTGCTTTGTTAAATATATAAAATGGAGCACTGGACTAAGGGACAAACAGAATTGAAAAATTTTATACATTTACTTTAGTTTGAAGTTTCACTCTGGTCCATACTGCATGCTTTATACTTAAGGGTACTGTAAGTATCATGCTACTGTCGAGACCCAAAGAAATGCACTGATTGATATAAATCACCTTTTTCTTTCTACCACTGCCAAAACTTTTCACACTTAAACATAAATAGAATTTCTGCTTTAATTTATACTTTATAGCAAATGAAATTATATTAATTACGAAGAGTAAAGGTGACATATAAAAACATTCTCACCATATTCAGAGCTGTATCAAGAATGCCACTGAATGACATTTGCCACAAATAATAATTGCAAATGTATTATTTCTTTTCTCACCTACATGGAATAATTATTTGTTAATAAAGCTTAACAGAGGCAGAAACTTATGAGTCAGAGAAAACTTGAGTCATCTCATTTTTAAAAACGGTTGTCTTTTGAACAAGGCAACAGTGCCTCATCAATTAATTGCCTTTCCATATACACAAAGAGAAAGCCCACCAAGATGTTCCTTAATTTATTAATACTTATTCTTTCCACTAACAGTTAGTCTTGGTTTGTACTAGTAGGATTAATGTTATTTTAATCAGGTAGTCAATCTAGTGCTATGTGAAATGTAATCAGTGTGGTTTTGAATAGAACTGAGTACCTAAATATCTCTGAAGAGACAATTCATCAACTAGTAAACACTTTGCCACTTATAAAGAGAGACAAGCAATGTTAGCTATCATTTCAATTTGGTAGAAAAATCCAATTCTACTTTAAAATATTTATAGCACTTTCTAGCTTAAATAATCTAGGAAGAAAAATGAGAAATTCATGACAGGAAGAAAAAAATCTTTTTATAAGGAAGGATTTTTGCCATTAAAAATGTTTAATGATTAACTGCCTCCAGGATAAGTGGGACCAGCCCATATGTGAAACCAGATTAAGGACAAGCTAAGAAAAAATATGTTTTCCTTACCAATGTGTTTTTAAATAAATCTTAAAATATTATTTTTCATATTTAATAACCATAACTGCATTATAAAAGAATGTTAAAGCTTTCTGGCTTGTGTAATGAATAGTGTGTTCAGTGTTTTCAGGGAAGGGATTCAGAGAGGCTTAGTATATGATGTGAGGTGGCCCCTCTATCTGCAATATGCTAAGTATCCCTTAAAAATCTGTGTATAGACATAAATCTTCCAGGCTCACTGGGGTTTGTTATCCACAAAATCATATGAAATCAAACTATCACTATATACTATGATGGGTTACAAATTTAACTGACAAAATCAATTAACCATTTAGATTGTCAGACATTGTAGATCCATCAATAAATATTTTAATATTCATATTAAAATGGCATTTATTTTTATTCTATCTTCTTTTGGTTCAAACTCAATAAAAAACCTGACTCAGTTAAAAATAAAGGAAAAGCAAAGTATATGATTGAGTGAAAGGTATTCTTATCATTTAAAAGATGTGACGGTGATTATTACCTTTAAATAGTCCAGTTAAGCAAATTTGCTTAATGAAAAATAAGCCACTTTACCAATGTAAAGTTTGTGCATAAATGAAAAGAAGTAAATGATGATGGATTAAATGGTTGTTTTCATGTAGCATGCACAGTCAAGAATTATGAATGTGTGTTTTGTGTGCTATTGTAGAGATGTTTTAAAATTCATCCTTGTACTTATGAAATACGTTTGCTAATAATATTAATGGGTTAACAAATACTACAGAAATAATACTGAAATTACTTTTCAGCATATCTACTTTGGGGGAGCCAGAGAAACATGTACTTGTATGCTATTTGGTCACTTACTTTATAATTTAAGCAAGTAATTTAACTTCTTCAAGCCTCAATTTACAGATTTCTTCTCTTTTTTTTGGTACCAGGGATTGAACTCGGGACCTTCCGCTTGCGAGGCAGGTGGCAGCACCACTGAGCTAAATCCCTGGCCCCTCAATTTACAGATTTCTAATGACCTACCTCACGGGGCAATGGGAGGATTTCATAAAATGTGCCACTCAATTCTAGTTTTCTTCTCCCTTTCAAATACTTTCAAGTATTTGTGAATGCCTTCTTATTGACAAATTACTGTGTTGATAAACTAATTACTGAAAGCTTTCATCCAGTAAAATAGGTTTCCTAAAGCCCTCTGTCAGGCAATGCTATTAGCCTACTAAGATGTGCTTCTTACAAAGAAGTCCTGTAATACATATTTTTTACTAATTAGTTTAAGAGTCTTTCCTTCTACAGTCATCTTTTACAAAATCACATTTCATATGAGTGCACTATCAATAATATTCCCAAAGTTTAGTATATACCAACACAGGAAAACAGAAATAGCAACACAATTAAACTTGGAGAAGGGAAGTAAGGGCTGTCAAGTGGAAATGCCTGCACTATAATACCTGTCATGCTTGAATCAGCTGATCTAGTTAGCAAAGATTGTTACTTTCTACCTCTACCAAACTGTATTTCTTTCCTCTAAATTTATACTTTTAAATCTAAAGAGGCATTTTTCATTCACACCTGGATTCACATCCCAGCTCTACCATTTATTAGGTGAGCGATTTGGATAATTAAATCACTTGGCCACATTTCATCTGTAAAATGTTGATACTCCACCAACTGCAGAATGTTCTTGCCAATACTAGTTGAAATAATGTATTCAAAGCACATAGTTGGAATCTAACACATGTCATTTTCTTCCCATATGGAACTGCTAAGTTAGAATTCCCAAAGGAATTCCAGTGGCTTTCAAAAGCAGCAAATGACATGCAACACCACAAATATTTACTGCACACTTACTACATACTACTCTGGTGCTAGGATTGCAAATATAATTGAAATATACCTAGCTCCTATATGCTCAATAAATGCCAGTTATATGTATTTCCAGTCCAAGGAGTTTACTATCAAAAAAGCAAAAGGTATGAAATTGACACATGATGTAAAAAGCAAGAAATTTGTGAATCTAAAAAGTATTTCAAAAATACAAAGTAATTCCAATATAGGGGCATTACAGAAAACAGAGAAGTCATTGTACAGTACTTTTATTGTCCTTGGGGGAGAAAAGCAACTTGTGAAGGAAGAAAATCATGAACTATGGAATGAAGGTTTATAGTGCATTGGGAAATTACAAAAAATAGAGTTAGGCTAGAGGTCTGAGTGCTCATCTTTGTGGAGAATGGGTAGTGGGAAAGAAAGAAATGATAAATAGTTTCAGTAAAAAGTTAGGTTTTGAAACCAGGTGGGAAGGACATTATGTTTCATTTGTTTGTTTGTTTGGTGGGGGGGGGGGAATGTCCAGGAACTGAACCCAGGACCTAACTCATGCCAAGCAAGCACTCTACCACTGAGCTACATCCTCAGCCCTTTATAAAATTTTGATACAGGGTCTCAGTACATTACCCAGGCTGGCATTGAGTATGTAGTCCTCCTAACTCAGCCTCTTGAGTAGCTCAGATTACAGGTACGCGCAATCACACCTGGCAGACTCTCCATTTTTCTGGGCTAGTCCCTGGCTAGACAATGCGGAACAACATGATTAGCTTTATTTTAAGAATGATAACTCTTGGAGCATTTTCCTGAAATAAGGGGTACAATTTGGGAGGTTCTCCTAAAAGTCCTGGCTTAAAAAGTATGGAACTATGAATGGAAAATTGGGAGATTATTTCAAAAGATATTTCACTAGAGTTTGAAATAAGGACCAAATAAACAAAGGGAGGCTAGCTCCATTCAATTCCTGAGTTCTTTCTTTGTTTTCCTTTTCTCAATTCTAAATTTCTCAATTTTCAATGAACACTAATATGATGGACTTGACATTATTGTATTTGATAAGTGGATAATATATGCATGAAAGTGAAAGGAAGGACTCTGCATGCTTAGAGTACATGTTCAAAAGGGAAAAAAAACATATTACAAATCAAGGAAGAGGAGAGGAGATGTTTTTCAATGCAGAAAATACATGGTCAATTTATGTTCAAAAAGCAAAGCACACACACACACACAAAAAGTGCATTGTAGCCGGGGATTTAGCTCAACAGCACAGCACCTGGCTTGCAAGCACAAGGTCCCGAGATCGAACTCTGGTACAAAAAAAAGAAAAAGCAAAGCAATTGATTCTTATTACTTGAGTCTTCATCAGAATGTAGTTTAAATGGCTAGCAGAGATTTAAAGAGATGGAGACTATATTAGTCAATTTTTCATTATTATATCAAATACCTGAGGCTGAGGGCCAATAGAAAGAAGGGATTTAGGGCTCAAAATTTTAGAGGCCAAAAGTCCAAGATTAAGTGTTCCAATTGGTTTGCCCTCTGGTGAAGGCCTCACGGCAAGAGTGCATACAAAAGTGAGAGACAGATTCCAAACAGGAAGCCAGAGAGCTGGGTGGGACAAGGCTTGATCTTTTTATAAAAGTCCACTTTCAAGACCAATGTTAGGGTCCTATAAGAACTACCTTAATCCATTCTGAGAGTATGGGCCCCAGTGACCATTAAGGCATCCAGACTGGTACAGAAGGAAAACTTGTATCTCCAAAAGGAACAAACAAAATGGGAAAAGGCAACTTCAACATAAAAAGAAATCTGAGAGAGTCAATTTTACTGTATAACATAAGCTCTTTCATGAATCTGTCTCTCACTTCTTCAAGGAAAAAATCAGGAATACAAATAATATCAGTGATTTTCAGCAGACAATATAAGCATCCCTATCACAGGTGGGAGGCCAATCAGTATATCATGGGCTTGATTTTCCCTCTAAAACTATAGAAGATAGCTCCTTTCACTGGGATCTTATGCCTTACTCGGTGAACCAATGGCACTATTTTCAGAGTGCCATATCATGAGTGATACAAGGATGCAAAGTAAACCAAGACTCTAGATCTACACTATCCAATACAATAGCAACTTCTGACAGGTAGAAATCAAACGCAGCTAGATGCAACTAAAATGTACCATACATATAAAATGCATATCAGATTTTGAAGCTTTAATACAAAAAAGAATGATACCTCAATATACTTCATCAATAATTTTATATTGATTACATATTGAAATTATTCTGAATATATTCAAATAATTATCAAAATGAATTTCATCTCTTTCCTATATTTTTGAAAATGTAGATTCCAGAAAATTTTAAATTTCATTTACAACTTATATTTCTTCTAGACAGCTCTGCTCTGGATGAAATTTTTACGTTCCTTCTGGTGCAATAATTCTATGCTATCAAGACTTCAGTGTTAACAGTAAAGTATAACTAGGTCTTGCTTCTTTGTAGGGAATAAAAAATAATAAAAAAAGATATCCAAATATAAAAGACTAACACTAAATACCAAATTGACATACCACAAAATATAAAAGAAACATTAAAAACATCAACATTAATTATTAAGGAAAAGAAATTTAAGTTTATTACTTATAAGTATTTGCACTGGCAGTAGGAAAGTAAAGTTCAGCTCAAGGTAAAATATTCTTCTGCTTCAATTAAATTTTTATTGTTGAACATAATTTGACAAAAATTAGGAATTTAATTGTTTTAGGAATTAAAGTGTATTAGAAGTCATTCATTGGCATAGACAAAAATTAAGCATTTAAATTAAAAATGACAACATACCATTTTTCTAATAAGTAATTAAACTAGAGTTGGCAATTTAACATAGTGAGAGATTCCCATATAATTTCATTTCCAGAATAGAGGCAGGACATTTTACTTATAAAAGATAAGAGCATTAAACATCATTATACTTTATGACTGAAACATGAATGCTTTTGACACAGGATATGGGCAAAAAGCACTAAGTATAATGGGGCGGGGGGGAGGTTGTAAGCAATTAGGAGAATAACATTTAAAATTCTCTGACCACAAATAAAGGCTTATGTTTTGGAGTCAGACAAATTTAATTTCAATGAAGCCTGACTGACTCCAAATCCCATGTTCTTAAACACATATATTTCCATGTATGTAGATTCTTACACATATACTATGTATATGCATAAAGTTATGCATGCATATATGTGTATATATAAACACACACACACATACACATACAATCTTTGGCCTTTGGCTAAACTTGATTTTTTTTGTTTTTTTCTTTCCTTAAATTCTTTTATTGGTACATTTTACATATACAATACATTTAGGTTTATTTTTAGGTGCTTGTACCTGTACATGATGTATCTTGGTTCTTATTTTTTCCCCATTACCTGTGCGCCCTTCACCCCTAAACGCTTCCCTATTTACATACTTCATTTCCATTTTTTTTGTTTTCTCATTTTTCCTTTCCATTCTTTCCTTTCCCCTTTCCCTCCCACCACCCCTACCCCTTTGGACCTTTTCCTATTTCAAAGTATCAATTATTAGTTATTAATCCTTTTAGTCCTTATTTATACTCTCAGT
>NW_004624851.1:3420228-3449689 GCF_000247695.1 Heterocephalus glaber | reverse complement strand
CTCTCTAGATTTATTAATCATGTCTTGCACTATGAACACAATCTCTGCTGTTATCTGAGAAATTATTTCTGATTTCATTTTTTCCAGATCCTCTTTTGTTGCCAGTTCAGAGAATTGAGGTGTTTGAGTATCAGAGTGTTCCATCTCATTTCCCTTTGGTGTTTGTGTAGGTAATCTGGAAGTTTGGTTTTGAGACTTGTTTACGTGTCTTTTCATTTCAACCGGGGTTGAGGGGGGATTCTATTGTCGCCCACGCGGCTCACCTCCTCTGGGCTGGGAATGGTGGAACGGCAGCCTGGAAGCCACTACCTCTGGGCTGGGAGAAGTGGAATGGCAGTCAGGAAGACCTTTCCTCTGGGCTGGGAGTGGTGGAACAGTGGCCCGGAAGCCCCTTCCTCTGCCTGGGAATGGTGGAATGGTGGCCCGGAAGCTGCTACCTCTGGGCTGGGAGCGGTGGAATGGCAGCCTGGAAGCCCCTTCCTCTGGGCTGGGAGCAGTGGAACGGCCTACATTATGTATCTTAATTCTTTTTTTCCAACCTCTATTCCTCCCTCCTCTTATCCCTCCATTTCTTGATCCCTTTCCCCTTTGACAAAGATTTATCTATTTCCTAATATCTATCTTTTGTCTTGTTCTTTAAACTTTGGGTTTCTCATATAAGAGAAACCATGCAATATTTAAGTATGTGTGCTCCACATCATTGACCGGTAGATAAATGCAAATTAAAACAACACTGAGATTCCATATTACCCTAAAAAGAATGCCCATCACCAAGAAATCAAATAATAACAAATGCTGGAGAGGCTGCAGGGGGAAAAGGAAACCTTTTACACTGTTGGAAAAAGGAACCCTTCTACATAGTACAACCACGTTGGAAATCAGTTTGGAGACTACTCAAAAATGTGAAACTAGAAATTTGATTTCACCCAGCTTTTCCCCTTACAGGTATCTTCCCAAAAGAGTTAATGACATATTACAGTGACACATGCATACCCATGTTTATAGCAGCACAATTCATAATACCTAAGTTTTGGAAGCAGCTTATATGTCCATCAACAGATAAATGGATAAAGAAAATATGGTATTTACACACAATGGAGTACTACTCTGCCATAAAGAAAGATAAACGAGTCATTTATAGAAAAATTCATAGGTTACACCTTGAGACCATAATGTCAAGTGAAATAAATCAGCACATACATTTTAAAATATAAACTTAAGGAAGATTAAAACTAGCTTTGTAGATATATTTGATTATGAGGTGGGAAAGGGAAAGAATGAACAAAAGTTTAACTTCTGCCTTGCAGAAAACCTTTTGTCACTATAACTGTAGAATCCTGAGTACTTTTTAAAGTGATGCAAGTACTGCTACAATGGATGGTATTTTGTAAATTTTACCATCTTTATCTATTCCATATCCATGCTTCATTTGAGTTCAATTAATGCTAAAAGGGATACTGCCTATTTACTGAGTATTTTTTATATCAGCACCATCTCAGAGAGAGATGAGAGTGGGAAAGATAGCACCTTTATTACTGTACTTAGGAACTAGATTGATAATACAGAGCTTCATGAAACTAAATCTTCCAATTTAAAAATGGGCCAAACAATGCACAATTTTTGAAACCAACTGTTCTTTGAGATATAGTTAGTTACTTTTCCTTTACATCAAAATCAACCTCAAAGTGGGCTCACATATTTTGTAAGATCTATTTTTCTTTTTGGTATTTTTACAACATCAAGTCTCATTTATGCTAGACAGAACACAGGGGAGTCTTCCCTTTGTCAATATGAGCCTCAAGAACCAGCTTCAATCTAAAAGTCCTGTCCATACTAATTTAATGCCCCCTATCAAGTTTCATGATTCTTGGCTCACTTTTTCTTCTGCCTAACCTTTTTTTTTTTTTTTTTTTGGTACCGGGGATTGAAGTCGGGTCCTTGCACTTGCGAGGCAGGCGGCGAAACCACTGAACTAAATCCCCAGCTCACTTCTGCCTAACATTTTAAGTCATTTTTCCTAGACCAGAATCTCTTCCTAGGCCTCAGACTCTGTGTCCCAGTTTCCTAGTACAAAAGTAATTAACTGGGTGCCCATTAGACTGAGGCAACTCTAGAGTCCTGAGTCCCTGTGTAAGCAAACCAAAACCCACCTAATATAAGCAATCACATTCTAGGAAAATGAGACTTAAGCTTAACTAATCAGAAACCACATTAACCTCTATGTACTTTTCACTGGAATGATCCAAATAAGGCTACTGCTCCACTTTAACTAATGAAATATTTTCTTTGTCCTGCTTCTATGTTTATGCAAATAAAAGCCTTCCCCTTGTGTTCCTTAGATGGAGCCCTAACACTGCTTGGACTCTGGCTTTTTCCAACTGATGAATCTTCTGCCAACCAAACTCTAAAATAAACTCTTCAAAGTTATCTTTTTATAGTAGACTCTTTTGTTGTTGCTGGTGCTGCTGGTGGTTGTGGCGGTGCTGTTCTGTAGTACTAGGTATTGAACACAGGCCTGCACATGCTAGACAAGCACCAGACCACTGAGCTATATCCCCAGCCCTAAAGTAGACTCTTGATTATTTCTTTCAGCACTAAAATCTCTGTGCCTGGACCTGTAACAGTTATCTATGTTCCCTGCTTTCCTCAAAGCTGGCCCATATGATTTATGACCTTGCTTTTCCTTCACCAATCAGTCCAAGATATTTATACCTATTCTCTTCTTGTTGCAGGAGTGAAAAATATATAACTGGATAACCAAAAATACACGATTTTAAAGTTACGGTGGTAAGTCCAGTTTAACAGAAACAAAAAGTATGAAAAATAGTTAAAAGTACATTGAATCATGTATACCAAGAATCTATGAAATGTAATTTTCAATCTGTAATTTTTCTACTTTCAAGTTTTAATTGAGTATCAGTGATGGATTATTATACTACAAAATATAGGCTATAGTGGCAAAATTATATTTAAGTAAAGGGAAATTTTTCAAAATAGATTAATAATTCTGAATACTGGGATAGAAACTCATACCACAACTCTATTAGATTTCTGAGTAAAATAAACACTAAACATCCTATAAAACTACACCTATATTTATTCCAATGATAGCTAGCAAGAGCCAAACAAACTGAAAGTTCTCTATTCAAATTTTCTTTCTAAGCTTTCCATATTTCCCAATTATAGTGTTGGTGAGTAATTTGTTAAGTCAGCAATGAGGGCAGATTATACATAATTGGAAAGGTAATTTCCTATACTATGTGATTTGAGGGCTATTCTAAGGTCTCAGCTGCCTTTCTCTTTAATCAGAATTACCTAGCATTATTCCACTTAATATATGATAACATTAGAAGAAATATTTCCAAAGAGTCACTGTTATAACATTATACAGTACTTTACCTAGGATTTTCCAGTAAACCTTCTCACATTTTCTCTCATTTGATTTATAGATTAGAAAGTTTGTACTCAAAAAGAACCAGGTTCAGGGACTGAGGTGATGGGACACTTTCAATCAAGTCATTATCATGAAGTGTGGAAATAATACAGTGAAATTCCACCCTGAATGCCTATGGCAGCATGTCACTCCAGTGAGAACTACATCAGTCAGACAAAAGTACAGGCAAAGCATTTCCCAGAGTGGAATAAGTTTTCCTTGGCACATTCCCCATATATACCAAAGGGGAAACGTATTAATATATCAAGTATTTTTTAATCTACTAGATAATTTTGGTATTGATTCTTCAAGAATGAAAAAAATAAGTAAAAAACCAACTAAAAAGACACCATACATGCTATCTCCTTGGTTCATTCCCTTATCATATTCGTCCCAGCTTTGATCAAATACCACTTTCCCTATGAGGCCACCCCTGATCATCCTATTTAAAATTGTAACCTCCACACCTGATATTTCCTACTCTACTCTATTTATTTTCTCCACATCACTTACATCTGTGATATGCAAGTGCAAACATATGTGTAAATAAAAATATGTATTTGTGCATATATGTAGATATATATATATATATATCCATATCTCCACTAGAATGTATTCATAAGTGACTACAACAATGTCTGGAATATAGTAGGTACCTACTTTTTATTTAACCAAATAGACTATTTTACCTAATTGCCAAGGATATCACAAGGGAAACTCACTCAGTGTTACTCCATTTCTTCAAGGTATGTCAGGAAATACTAAAGAATTTCAGTGACTCTCCTCATTCTCTATCAGATTAAAGGCTTCCAAATTTGAAAATGACACTCTGATAAATTAAATGCCTTTCTCGAAAGTTTTAAACTAACTTCATTTAGATTCAGAGGATATTAGTGCCTCATTGGAAAGACAAGATTTTTCTTACTACTCAAAGCAATTACTTTCTCAAGATGACAGTGATCACATATTATTTATGTTGAATAAATTATTTTTAAATTTTAGCCCATATTTATAAGTTTATTTTTGGAACACTAGAAAGAATTGAACTACAAGCACTGTTCCATTAAAATGATCTAGTACTACTTTGGTACTATTTTCTAAATTTACTTGCCTAACCCAAATTACAGCTGTAAAGTGATTTATCATTAACAAATACTAAAATTAACAATAATTCATATTATTTAGAATACAACAAATTTCTTTGTCAAATAGTTATACAAAATTTGCCATTTCATCACTTACCTTTCATTTAACCAATCAGAGAAACTATTTCATTCTTTTCTATTTGACAATTATAGGTCAATCTCCCTAATGAATATAGGTGCAAAAATCCTCAATATGCAGCAAATCATCAAGAAAGTTATACGCCATGAGCAATTTGGATTTATCCCAGGGATGCAGGGATGGTTCAACATAAGCAAATCAATAAATGTAATGCACTATATTAACAGAGCCAAGGACAAAAACCATATGACCCTCTCAATAGATGCAGAAAAACTGTTTGACGACACTCATTCATGATAAAATCCCCACAGAAAATTCAAATAGATGGTCTTTATCTCAATCTGATATAAGCCATCTACAACAAAACCAACAGCCAACATCATACTAAATGGACAAAAACTGAAATCCTTCACACTAAAATCATAAACAAGACAAGGATGCCCACTGTTCCCACTCTTATTCAATAGAGTTCTGGAAACATTAGCCAGAGAAATTATACAAGAGGAAAAAAAAGAACAAAGATAGGAAAGGTAGACATTAAATTATCATAATTTGCAGATGACATGATACTCTACATAGAAGACCTCAAAAGCTCCACCAAAAGACTCCTAGGTTTAATAACCAAATTTAGTAGCATAGCTCGATACAAAATCAACACTCAAAAATCAGTAGCCTTCCCATACAGGAATAATAAACTCACTGAGAGAGAAATTAGGGAAACAACACCTTTCACAATAGCGTCCAAAAAAATGAAATACCTAGGAATCAATCTAATGAAGGAAGTAAAAGACCTCTACATTGAAAACAACAGTACTCTGAAAAAGGGGACTGAAGAGGATATCAGAAAATGGAAAGACATCCCTTGTTCTTGGGTAGGAAGAACAAATATAGTGAAATTAGCCAGACTTCTAAAATAGTTACAGAGATTCAATGCACTCCCAATCAAAGTTCCAACAGTATATCTCATAGAACTAGAGAAAATAATCCAAAAACTCATTTGGAACCAGAAGAGACCGAGAATAGCAAAGGCAATTCTGGGCAACAAAGGCAAGGCAGGGGGCTTCACAATCCCTGACTTAAAATTATACTACACAACTACTGTGATTAAAAAACAAAACAAAACAAAAGAACAGCATGGTACTGGCAAAAGAACAGCATGGTACTGGCAAAAGAACAGACTTCAAGACCAGTGGAACAGATTAGAAGATACAGAAACAACTCCAGACAAACTCAGTCACCTTATCTTTGACAAAGGGGCGAAACACCTTTACTGGAAGAAACATAGCCTCTTCGATAAATGGTGCTGGAAAAACTGGCTTTCCACATGCCAAAGATTGAAACTAGACCCATATCTTTCACCATGCATTAACCTAAAATTGAAATGGATCAAAGATCTAAATATTAAAACAGAAACACTAAATCTGATGGAAGAGAGAAGAGGTAGAACATTTGATGACATAAGAGTAGGCAAAGATTTTATGAACAAAACACAGATGGGAAATACTACACAGAATCAGCAACTGGGACCTCATCTTATTAAAAAGATTTTGCACAACAAGAGAAACCACCAACAGAGTGGAGAGAGAATCCATAGCATGAGAAAAAAATTTTTTACCAGCTATTCATCAGACAAAGGACTACTATCTAGAATATATAAAAAACTCAAAAAAATCAGACCTTCCAAATTCAAAGACCCACTCCAAAAATGGGCACAAGAAATGAATAGCCACTTCTCAGATGAACAATTACAAACAACAAATAAATATATGAAAATATGTTCAACATCACTGGTCATTTGAGACAAATTAAAACAACACTGAGATTCCAACTCACTCCAGAAAGAATGGCTGTTATCGAAAAATGAACTAATAACAAATGCTGGATGGGCTGTGGAGAAAAAAGAACCCTTCTCCACTGTTTGTGGAAGTGTAGACTGGTGCAACCACTGTGGAAATCAGTGTGGAGATTTCTCAAAAAACAAAACAGCCCAAATGCCCATCAACCAATGAATGGATAAAAAAGATGTGGGTTTTTTTTAACACAATGGAGTACTACTCTGCCATAAAGAAGGATGAGCTTCAGAAATTTATAGCTAAATGGATCGACCTTGAGACCACACTCTTAAGTGCAATAAACTGGACACACATGTTTAAATACTCCATTGTTTCTCTGCTGTGCGAAACAAAAAGTGGAAATAAGGACTAAAATGCATAATAGATGTTGGGAAATGGAAAGAAAATGTTCCAATTGAAAGGGAACCAAAGGAGGGGGGAGGGAGAGAGGAAGGAACAGAAAAAAAGTGAAAATAGAAGGGAAAAAATGGAAACAAAGCTTTTCTACATGGGGAGGGGAGGGGGCTTAAGGGGATGGGTGGAATGGGAAAAAAGAGGTGGTATATATCGTGTACAGATGCAAATTCCCTATGATGAGTGTTATCGTTATATTGCCTAAAATGTACCAATAAATATTTTGCTATAAAAAAATAGAAATTAATCCAAAAAAATAAAAAATAGTTTGTTGTACTCTATATTTGCTAAATAGACAAAAGGGGGAGCTTGGGACTTTTAAATGGTAAAGGGGGGAGACAGGGAGAATCAATATGAATATTATGAGTGTCACATTCGATATTTAAAGTTGAGAAGATGAAATGTATTATCTTTTAAGTATCTGAAAATATGTGACCAGAAGGTAGGTGGTGAGAAATCTGGATTGAAGATACAAATTTAAGAATATCCACGTAAGTTTGATAATATGAACTCATTATGGCAGGCAAAGTATACTAGGAGGACAAAGAGCATAGAGCAAAAACTCTGAATTAGGCAAAATTACTGAGGCAGGAAGATGTGAAGTTAGGAAACAGAAGCAAGGAATAGGTAGGTGGTATGCCAGTTAATCTTTATTGTCAACTTGACAGGATTAAGAGATTCCTAGAGAGGTAATTGGATCATGGGGACACTATATTCATCAGTGGATTAATCCACTGATGTTCACAGCTCAGTGTGCTGTTAAGAAGGGCTCAGGTAGAAATGATGGTTCACTGAAGGCTGGCCTATGGAGAGTATACTATATCTCTCATTTGTGCTCTTTCCCTGTGTCCTGCTTCCCAGCCACCAGGAAGTGAGCAGCTTTATTCCATCATACCCTTCTGCCATGATGTTTCTGCATTGGAGCCAGCCAACCATGGACTGAACCCTCTGAAATCATGAGCCTAATTATACTTCTCCTCCTTCATGTTGTGGGTATCAGGTATTTTATCCCAGGAAAAGCTGATCAATACAGGCAGAATAGGCATTTCAAGAAAGAATAAGTAGTATGTGCTACCAAATATCAAAAAAGTTTGAAGAATATGACATTTTTCAAAATAACTGTAGAATTGGACTATAAGATAAAGGTCAGAGATAACCTTGGAAAAGGCTATTAGTAGACTATGTGTTATCTAGGATTTACATTTTCTCTTTAGTTCTGCTTGGTTATACTAATGGTACTTTTAGACCTTTGTTGAGAATGAAAATCAGTTCATTATATAAACTGAAAAATGCATGCTGTTGAGATCCATTAGCATTTCAAGATTAAGAATTATAACTGATTAAATCAGAGGCTAATATCACATTTTTGTACAACACTTTATATGACTTGGCAAACATAAATATATGTGATTGCTAATGTTATAGTTTTAAAAATGAAAATATGTGTACAACTTATATGAGAAAAGAAAATATCTTTTGAAAAGACTATATAACAAATGATAATGAGCATATTTATTGGTAGCGATACAAATTAACCATCTTGGAAAATCATTTGGGATTACGATTGAAGTTGAACCTATGTGTACCAAATAATGCATCAATTTCATATACCAAACAGATATGCATAAATATGTGTAAAAAACACTTAAGAATGTTCATAGCAAAAAGAAGTCTGTCATTATTTAAATGGGTAAGTTAATTATGATATATTCATACAGTTGAAACTATTATAGCCCAAAGATCAAATCTAGACTACGGCCTGTTTTGGTAAAGTTTTACTGGAGTGCAAACACATTCATTCATTTACATATGTCTATGGCTGCTTTTGTGTGACAAAAGCCAAGTCTGAACAATTGTGAGAGACCATATGACTCACAAGTCCTAAAATATTTACCATCTGTCCCTATATAGAAAAAGGTGGTTGGCTGCAATTAAAGAATAATTTTTTAAAACTACAGTTATACTCAAGACTGTGAAGACTCTCATAAACATAGGGTTGAGTAAAAGAAGCCAGATATGTAAAATAGATACTCTACTATTCAATTTAAAATTCAAAAACAGACATACATAGTGCGGTGTTCAAGTCAGATTAGTAACTGTCTTTGGGGAAGACAAACCCAGCAGGAATTGGGAAAAGCTGAAAATGACTATTTCTTAAATTGGGTGTTGGTTGCATGGGCACATTCACTTTGAGATAATTCATTCAACTGCACTTTTACGATTTGTGCACTTTTCTGTAACTATCTTACTTCAATAAATGAGATTTTAAAGTACTTAGAAGGAGTAGAAACCAAATTACTAGTAGTTACCTCTACAGTACAGGGTGAGAAGACAGGTTTTTTTACATGTACATACTTCTGTATTTTTTAGCTTTTAAAATAAGCCTATTACTTTAGAAATATGAAACAAAGCTAAAAATAGTACTTATTAAGTATAAAAATCTTTAGCATGAAAGAGTTCTGTATTTTGTGGGCATGAACTAATATACTGCAGGCACTCAAGTGGAAATAGGAGGTCAGAAACAAAATGCTTGAATCACTCAACATCTCTAAGTGTTGTGAACCAACAATACAAAATTCAGTTTATACCTATTCTTCTTTATGTTTTATCTAAAATTTCCATAATCTTATGAAACTTTCTCGTATTTTTAAAATACAATCCTAATTATCTTTGTCAGATTATACCTGTTATACATCCCCTAGCTTTAGTAATACTGTGGGTTAACATGATGGTCGTAACAGTCCCCTTAAGCTAATTCTCCTCCTTCACAAAGAGATAAAAGACTTGAGGAATTGAAAGTGGCATTTAAGAAATGATGCTAGCATCTACCAATTGTTGCTTAAAGTAAAGATTTAGGAAAGAAATATTTCTGCATGATTTAAGATGGCTTGTTGCAATAAGGTTCTTTTGTCTGATCTCATATTAATTCAACTCCTTAAAGTGTCTTCTTCAATATGCAACAAAACAATTATGCAGAGGTTTTGACAAAGAGTCTGTCTCCCTATTGAGGTGGCATTATAGGATAATAGCTGTCTAAACTATATAATTCAATGAGATACACTTTAGTATTAAAATACCTGTTAATCAGTTTTTTAAAGCTGTGATGTTCAAAACTCAGAACAATATGTAAAGCATTCCTTTACCAAAGGGAATAACTAATCTTCTGTACAGCTTTGATAAGTTACAAGAAATAGGTTTATCTCAGAAGACTGGTTATGATTAATATGGAGTTCATAAAGCTCCTTAGCTCTGTATGGTCTCTCTCTAACTAAATCTAATAAAGATAGGTCACGCATTTTTCATATTCCTTTTTCACCCATGACAGATCTCTAATAGGATTTATATGCATTTGATATTAATTGTATCGGGGATTGCACCAACTGCAATAATCCTTCATTTCTTTGGCTTTTTAAAGCTATACATAAATTACAAAGTTTCCATTTTTGTTTGACTGAAGCTCAACCATGTTAATGATAGAGAAATAGAGAAAGATTAAGAATCACCTCACCTAGTTCACTGAAATGGGAAATAATACAAAAGACTATAAACCCAGCTTTGAGAGGTGTTCAAGCTATCCTTTCCCTTGTGTCAGAAGGGCTCAAGAATGTAACATCAGTGAAAACCTTGAACTCTGAAATGAAGAGGAAAAGATATGCTGTTAATAACCATCTCACAGAGGGGTGCTGGCAGTAACCCATCGTTCTGATGAAATATTGCTTTTCTAACTATACATGGAGATAACACAGGAAATGTAAAAATGAGATAGTGCTAGCCAAAATGAAAAAATAAGTGTCCTGAAGACTCAATCCATAATAGTCCTTAATTTTAGCTCTGATCCCAAAAGAGGCTTCACTTATAACTATGGAAAAACAAATGTTTCTTTTAAAACTATTCAAATTATAAGTGCAGTTAAGAGAAGTAGACACCTATACTTTCACATTCCATATTCTCCACTATGACATAAATAGTGAAAAATTTCATTCTGCAAAAAAGCATAACAAGGGATTGAGAAAATAATAAAATGTTTTATACTCTATCAAAACACCTAGCTGTTAGTGAATAAAACCCAATGAATAAAAAGTAGGTCACAATTGTAATGACTTTTACTCGAAGCAGACTACATACAAATTCTGCATGTAAATGTTTCTCACACATATAGGAGTTTTAAAATATAACCCACAAGGAAGACTATATGACTGATTAAAATTTATAAATATTATCTCACTATGTTAGGGGCATGTGTGTGTGTGTCTGTGTCTGTGTGTAAAATATTTTTTCCTTGAATTAGGAAAGGTTAATTTTTTAAAATGCAATACCCAGGGAAAAAAATGAGCACAAATCCAACAGTCTATTAACTCAAGAAAGGCAACCAAATATACTCCATCCCTCTAAAAAAGCTGTATTATGGAGTTTTGCTTCTGACTATAAAGAAGCAACCGGTAATAGAATAGCCCTCCATTTGTAAACAACTAGAAAAAGGAGACAAAATATATGAAACAACTGTTTTCAGACACTGGACAACAGGCCACACAGGGCTGTAATTCCTGAGAGAAAGGAAACAAATTAAATGAGCCCCTGTAGTCATCCAGGCTTTTTTGTAGAAGTACTTTTCACATTTCAGTGCACAGAAGGGACAAACCATGCAAAGTACTGCACTATTGCAGAGCTGCAATGAGAAAGATGGTACCAGAGAAGAGTAATCCCCACAGAAAAGTATTTCCAGACACTTGCAATGGAGTCTACTTGAGTCTGGCTGAATAGCAATCTGCATGTGCAGAATGACACTACATGAGAATGGACAAAGTACAACTATCAGAAAAAGAACAACCAGAAAAGAATAAACTTAACATCTACTGGAGATCACACAAGGCTCAGAGACATCTGAGTTCTGAACAGAGTGGAGAGACTTCACTGAATACAGTGGTATCTTTGGTCATGAACGCTTTTGTTTGTAAACAATTTGGTTCTCAAACAGAAGCATTTGGCAAAATTTTGCTTTTGTTCAGAAACTCTACAGTGGATGACAAACACAACTTCAATCATTTTTCCCATAGAAACACAAATGTGGCCATCCTTTCCAAAATCATAGAATAAATTAAAGTCGTGAACCAAGGTACCACTGTATCTGGGACTAGAAAAAAGGTACACTTTTGGAGTAGCACTAAATCAGTCTTAGAACAAATGCAAACAAAATATTTAAATGAGTAATAAAATGATCTGATCTGCATATAAATTAACCACGTGGACTTAAGGACTTCACTGGGTGGTGGTACACTTGTCTAGTGTGCTGGAGGCCCTGGGTACATCCCCAGCTCTTTAAAATAAATAAGTAAACAAACATACAAGCAAACTACCTGCTGGAACAAAACCTAACACTCTTTTAAGACAATCAAATTCCAACATTCAATGTTACATTCTAATATTGAGCATTTAGTCAAAAAGTGCTAGATTATCAAAGAAGCAAGAAAATACGAGTTCATGGAAACAAATCCAGATATTACAGAGATGATGGAAGTAGCAGGAAGAACTTTAAAAGAGGTTATTAGCATATTTAATATTTATTAAATGAAACTATAAAATGAACTTTAAAATGAAACTATAAAAAAATGGGACTCTACAGCTGAAAGAAGTGCCAGATCTGAAATAAAATTTAACTATATAACCAGGATAGATTAGATACTGCAATAGAAAAGATAAGTGAAATTAATAATAATAATGGCTACTAGCAATCTGAAGCTCAGAGAGGGGAAAAAAAATGGCTGGAATTTTTATTTGAGCCTCAATGACATGAAACAGTATAAAGTGATTTAATGCAGAGGAAATTTCCAAAATAATGAAGGTATAAATAAAAAGAATCACCAGTTGAAGAAATAATCACCCACCATTTTCCAGATTTGATGGGAACTATCAACTTTCAAGCATATGAGCTCATTATAAAATAAAGATAAACATTAAAAATAATTTAAACATCTCCACTACATCATAATCATTTTCTCAAAAAACCAATGATAAAAAAGTTTTAATAGTACCCAGAAAGAAACATCTCTGAGTTCTCATCAAAACCAATATAATCCAGAGGACAACAGAACCACAAAACAGTCATCTTAGAATTCTGTATCAGTGAAAATATGCTATTTCATGGTGCTCATACTTGAAGGAATATAATATCTGAAGTGAGGCTATCATAAATCAAATTTGCATATTGCAAACCCTGTAGCAATCACTGAAAGCTATAATAAAGAAGCATATACTTCATAATTACTCGTGTGGTATAAGTTTTCTGTTTTCTACTCCAGACTTTATATGTTTATATCATCTGAAATCAGTCATTACAAAAGGTCTACAGATCTACAAAACAGCCCTATAGTAAAAATTTTAATGGCCAAAAGATAAAAAAAATAGACATCTTGATTTGTGTATTCTTTCCCATTGTACAATTAAAATAAGGTAATTAGATTTTTTTGACAAATAGAGAACAGTCTTTATGTTCTTAAACTTCACCTGGTTTTTTTGAGTGAACACCTCAAATAAAGAGGTTAATATTAAAGATAAAAAGTTTATGCCAGATGCTACTGCCTTCTACCATTTTTGGAGCCACCTGTTCATCAATATTTGTTTATAGTTTCTGTCCTCTGCTTGTTTAACATGTGCATAAAATGAAGCTTAAGCATCAATAACTTGCTAATGTCCTTGTCCTCTTTGCCAGACTATCAAAAGATGATAGTTCATCAAAGAACAAAACCTATCTTCTTTTATCTCCTTCAGATCATCCAGGGTGAGACTTTTGATCCCTGGCTAGGCAGAATCAATACCTCTCCTTAGCTTTAAGCAATTATAGAAGGCAGATCTTTACACCTTTTGCACCCCTTAAAAATAAGAGATCAAATTTCCAAAGGGTGAGGGAATGAGGTAAGATAGAAGAAACAAACATGGGTAAAAAAGGGGAGACAATTGTAATCTTAAAAATAAAAACTACCTCAAAAAAATAAAAATAAAAAAAACTACATCAGGAAATAAACCCAGTTTAATTTCTTTCTCTTCTCCTAGAACACAGTCAACCTCTACAACTGTCCCTTTTTACTTCAAAACGTCCTCTTTCACCTCTGAATAGACCACCTTTTCATCTCTAAAGTGGGCTTTCCCCTATGAATGCACCATTATCTTTCCATGGGTGGGCTATCCTTCCCCAGCCACTGAACCAAGACCTAGAATATAGATTGTGAGTTTGGGATATTTTATCCCAGAGAGGAGGAAAGTGACTAAGACAAATGGCAATGTAGAATTCTTTTTATATATTCATAATATACTTTGATCACACCAGTTTCACTGGTCATCTCTTTCTCCTGGAATATATCTGTACATCTCTATGTGGTCACGTACATTGTGATGTACATCCTAACTAAATTTCCATAATTCCTGAAGTTTGCAGCAGTAATTTGAAATTCATGTGTATATTCTCCACATGGAGAATATATGGAGAATATCCTTGCTATTCATGCTATTCATGCTAGACTGTTTTTCATCCTGAAATGTTAATATGATGAATGCAGGGGATTTGAATCAATTTGGACCTATTAAACTAGGAAGATTATTGACAATAGTATTTTGACTGGATGCTTGGCTTTAAACCTCAATAGAAACATCTCCCTATTTCGTATTATCTTTTACTCATTATATTTCGGGTTTCTTATATAAGAGCAACCATGCAATATTTAAATTTATATGTCTGATTTATTTCACTTAACATTATGATCTCCAGGTACATCCATTTTCCTACAAATGACTCAAATTTATCCTTCTTTATGGCACAGTACTACTCCACTGTATATAAATGCTATATTTTCTTTCCCTATTCATTGGTTGATGGAAATATAAGCCATTTAAAAGACTTAGCTATTATGAATTGTGCTGCTATAAACATAGGTATGCATGTGTCACTAATAGGATGTCTTTAACTATTCTGGGATGATACCTAGAATGGGAATAGCTGGGTCAAATGGAAATTCTATGTTCAACTTTTCAAGGAATCTCCATTCTGATTTCCATAGTGGTTTTACTAGTTTACATTCCCACCAATAATGTAGAAGAGTTCCTTTTTCCCCACATCTTCACCAGTATTGTTTGTTGTGTTCTTAATGGTAGCCATCCTGACAAGAGTAAGAATCTCAGAGTTGTTTTCAATTGCATTTCTCTAATAGCCAAAGTTGCAGAACATTTTTTCATGTGCCTTATTGGCCTATTCCTTTCATTTGCCCAGTTTTGATTGAGTCACTTGCTTTGGGGGGGGGGGTCTAACTTCTTGAGGTCTTTACATATCCTAGATATAAGTCCTCTAACAGAAAAGTAACTGGCAAAGAAAGAATAAAACTAGACCCATATCTTTCACCCTATACTAAAGTAAAATCAAAATAGAGCAAAGACCTTGATATAGAAACAGAAACGTTAAAACTGCTGGAAATAACATAAGAGGAAACACTTGGATCTGTGGACACAAGCAAGGACTTCTTGAACCTAATTCTAATAGCACAAGAAATAATGCCGAGAATCAACAAATGGGATTATATTAAATTAAAAAGTTTCTCTATAGCAAAGGAAAAATCAACAGAATGAAGAGACAATGTACAGAATAGCAATTTGTTGTTTTAATGTCTCTAATGGAGTTGAAGTAGGCATCTGAACAGTGACCTCTAAAGTCCATGCCAATTCAAATATTTCCATGATTTTTCATTGATCTATCAATACACCTTTACTGAGTGCCTACTTTGTTTCAGGAGGTATGCTCAGTAATCAAGATACTGTCATGGTCTAAATGTTTGTGTATGTCCAAATTTCATATGTTGAAACCTAATCGCCAATGTGACAGTATTAAGAGGCGGGCACCTTCTGGGAAGTGATGAATTCATAAAGGGGGAGAGCCCTCACAAACAGAATTAGTGCCTTTATAACATAGGCCCAAGGAGCATCTTTGTACCTTCTTGCCATACAGCAAGCAAGTGCCATCCATGAAGCAAAGAATGAGTCCAACCCCTTTTCGATTTCTCACATTCCAGAACTGTGACAAATAAATGGCTGTTGTTTAACCCATCCAGGCTATTTGTATTTTGTTATAGCAACATCAGCTAAGACAACACCATATATATATATATATATATATACACACACACACACACACACACACACATATGAAAATATGTCACACACATATAGTTTTTTCTCTGAACTGAATTATAAGTTTGGTAAGAATGAGAATCCATTTCTATCAAATCACTTTCAGAGTGGCTATTCCAATCTTTTTCATATGAAAGTTAAACAAATATTTTCTGAAATTAGTCAAATTCACAAAATGACCCATCCACAGATTTTTTATTTCTAACCTCAAGCTATAATCCCTGACTTGCAGAATTAGATAGGGTGGGTTTTGCTCTGAATTTTCTACTTCTGACATACTTATCTTTCTGGTAAAGAAGGTAATGTATGGTATGGCTAATTAAGCAGAGAAGACTGAGGTTTCTGGTCAGAAATAGATATTCTCAGTAAGATACTAAATATGTTGGGGACTGTGTGAAAAATAAAATCCTAAGACATTAATTTCAATTACCATTATGTTCTAAGTCTCAATAACCATTATTAAGCAAAGCACAGTTTGGAGATTACAAAACTCTAACAGAGGAAAAGAAATTCATCCTGATGAAGTGGAAAGACCAGAGACTTTGGTATCAGACCTGCACTGCATTTGACTCCTGATTCTATTCCACAAATTGTGTAACTTCAATCAAATTATTTTATCTCACTATGCATCGGTTTCTTCATTTTAAAAATAGCAAGAATACAATCCGCTTTAAAGAACTGGAAGGATTAAATGAGATAAAGATAAATACCTGATGCATAATAAGTATCCCAAAATTAAAGCTCTTTTCTATTTCCCTAATAAAAATGGAACATGGGCTGGCAATTTGGCAGTAGTAATTAAAACTAACTGAGAGAGATGATGAGGTTAAAAAGTTCTTCTTGGGGTCAGGGATCTATTCTTTTAGCTAGTTTTTGTACATGATGATTGGTCTCATGGTTTAGATCTGGAATTTCTTCAAACAGGCCTACCTTCTGACCCAGAAATCTTACTTCTTATATCTAAGCCACTAAGTTGCCCGGGCTGGGCTCAAACTTGCAATACTCCTGCCTCAACCTCCCAGAATGCTGGGATTACAGGCGTGTGCCACCATACCCCATTGTAGGACTTCTTAGTCCTTCTTTGAAACCCTAAATTTCACCTTCCCCTGAAATGACAGATTTATTTAATTAATGCAATTGGTATGACTCTGTCACTTATTAAACCACCATTCTCTATGGAGCAGGGTTACTCTGTTAAGGGTAATTGCCCATGCATTAACCTCCATCTTTCTTTCTCCTTTTCACTTCCACCACTTTCATACTTGAAATCTATAATTCTAATGCTATCCACCTCTACCTCATTTCCCTAAAATAAGCCCAAAAGAATTTCCCTCCACCCCAAATAGTCTGGTTTTTTTGAAAATGGAATATTGATCACATCTCCAACATAAAGGAACAGAACAGAACAATTAAAAAATTATATAGTGTTATACATTGTTATAGAAAATCAATTGTAACGTCTTGGTTAGTAACAATGAAAAAATCCCCCAAACAAATGACCACAACACTGCATTTCTCAGCTTGTGTTACAAGGATGGTGTTACAGCTTGTGTCTAGATGTCCTCCTAAAGCCTCATGTACTCATAGGTGGGGCTTTTTGAAGGTGGCTGGATCTAGGGTGTGTGAATATAGATTAAGGGTGTGTGGTACTAAATTAGTCCACTGATTGGTTTAGCATGGTTCTGGGTGTGGATAATGGAAGACCCACCCTGGGTGTGGGTGACACCAACCAATAGGGTTTTAGCCTGGATGAAATAAAAGGGAAAGCAGAAGGCAGGTTGCTGTCTCCTATATGCCCTGCCATGGACTATTTATCCTCTGCCATGCCACCCTGCCTTTGAGCCAACCAACTATGGACTGAAACCTCTACAAACTGTGATCTAAAATAAACTTTCCTCCTTTAATTTGTGAGTGTTGGGCATTTGGTCCCAGCAATAAGAAAGTAACTAAGAGAGATGGTAAGGATAAAAAGTTCTTCGGGGGCAGGGATCTATTCTTTTAGCTAGTTTTTCTACAAGATGGTTGGTCTCATGATTTAGATCTGGAATCTCCTCCCAAAGGCTCATATATTGAAGGCTTAGTCTCTGGGGCAGCAGTGTTCAAAGGTAGAACTTTGATGAATTCACTGAATCATGCAGACACTGTCCTCATCAATGTATTAATCCATTGATGGGTTCATAATTAGATGAACTACTGGGAGGGGGTAGAAACCATAGGAGGTAGGACCTATTTAGAGGAAGTAGGTTACTAGGAGAGTACTCTGCAAAGGAATATCCTGTACCCAACCTCATCTTCTTCCTCATCTTCCTCTTGTTCTTCCTCTCTCCTCCCTTCTTCCTCCTCTCTACTTCCTGGTCACCATGAGGTGAGCAGCTTTCCTCCTCCATGCCAATGATGTTCCTGCCTCATCATAGGCCAAGAAATAATGGAGCCAACCAACCTTGGATTTAAATCTCTGAAACACTGAGCCAAAATGAATCTTTCTTCTTTTGATTTTCGCAGGTATTTTGTCTGTGCAACAGAAAGTTAACATAGCTGTGTTACAGGCCACTTATGTTCAAACCCTCAGCTTTGTTTGCTGGCTTCTGACCAAATCAAAGGAGTCCATATATTTGGATAAAAAGGAAAAAGGATTTATTCAAAGCTAGCTCTGAGGAGATGATGAGGACCATTTGCCTCAAAACACCATCTCACCATTTACAGGTTGGCAAGGGTCTCTTACAGTAAGGAACACAGCGGAGGGAAAACACTAAGAAAATGCAAATCTTTACACTTGCTTTATCACTTTTAGCAATCTTCAGTTCATTGTGCCCTTTCTTATAGAAAGGAAACTGGGTTCCAGGTTTCCTGGTGTCAGTATCTCCATATTCTGTTAATTTCTCTGGGCTAAGGAAAAGTACAGGAAGCTTTTTATGCCCTAGGCCTTAAGAAGTCACTTCTTTCTTTTGTCTCTAAGGGAAAAAAAAACTAACTTTTAAAGTTCTATTCTACAGTGCCACTAACAGCTGTACTGTATGTATAAAGTTATTACTAAGTAGAAAAACAGAAATACAAAAAAAGGAAAATAATAAGTATCAATAATAACATGCACAACAGGGAGCAAAATCAAAATGGATAACAAGCTAGTGTGTGACCTCTTTCAATTCTCCAGTAGTTCCAAGATTCCAGAACAAGGTTGCCAAGTGTGCTTTCCTCTAACAGAAGTTGTAATATAGTATGACCTAAAAATCCAATAACCCAAATAAAAGACCTCTTAATATCCTACATAAAATCCTATTGCTCCTGAAACTATCACTCTATATAATAAAATGATGATATGGCAAAATTAGTCTTCATAAGAAGTAGTGTAGCCTGTAACAGCAGCATTATTAAGGGATCCAACTGCCATTCTATTATGTTTATTCATTGACAAGTACACTTTTTTCAAATAGTCCAAACTCACTATTAATGATTTAACACCTCCTTAGAGCCTATTTTAAAGTAACTTTCATTGTAAAATGTAATAAAACTGAAATGGAAAACATTACCAGGTCTATGCAAACAAACTTATTGGAAATATCTAAAACTTAAATAAATTAACATTGAAATGAATAAACTCAAATCTAGTCTCCAAAGTTACATTAAATTTATATACTACTGAAATTATCCTTTTATAACAACTGAAATGTTTAACTGCAGCATACACAATTTCATACAGGATTCAAATTAACAAAAATGTTTAATCTAATCTGATAGAAAAAGTGTTCCCAAATCTATATATGTTATACAAGTAGTCCCAATTTAAAAGTGGGTTATATTCCAAATTCTGTTTATAAATCAGTTGGGAAAACAAAAAACATGTCCAGCACTTATTTTTTTTAAGTAAAATCAGTTTAAAATTCGTTATGTGTCAAGGCTATCCCAAAAAATACATTTAATCCATAAAATAATGTACTATTATAATAATAGAGCTAGTAAGCCCTGTACCCTTGCAACTGGCAGCAGGGAGGGATAGAGTCATGAGGAAGACCTGAAAACAGTTATTGGGAAGGAGAGGAGCACTGTTCCGGCTTTGGTAGCACTGGGAGACCAAAAGCAATGAAAGAGTTTCAGCATTCCATGTTCTAAGTACACATATTTAGCAGGATAAATGAATTGTCCATAAATGAGCAATCAAGGACTACTTGTAAGAAAGTATCAAAACAACCCAGGAAGAATAACAGTACAAACCACAGAGAGGAGTAAATATTATGAAGCAAAGCACTGTTTCAGAGTTCTGAACTGAATGGTAAAGGATAACAGGTCTGCACTTCAATTATGTTAGGTAGATTACTGTGCAGAAGCTCCTAAGAGAATAAGGAACTGCCTTGTATTTGTTGCAAATTTTTCCATATACAGTTATCCCGGTATCCCTATAGTGACTAGAGCAAACCTACTGAATATCATACTATGGAACCCAGGGGAGTGCATTTCAGTAGGAAGCAACATAGTGTAGCAGTTAAGTGATGATAGTTCAGTATTGGGCACAGCTCACTTTGGCTAAGTTAACTTCTCTGAATTTCACCCTCCTTGTGGACCATACATAATAATGATCACACCATAGGATTAAAGTGAGGATTGAATGAAGTCATCCATAAAAAGCACCGATTCATCTATCAGTATATAGCACATACAATAAGTGGCCAGTACTGTAAATGTTATTGAAGAGGTGCCTAGCAGACAGTTGGGCCAAGGGTATCTTTACATAACAAAATTGGCATCATTCCCTTTCCACTTGATAAATAAAACTATCAGCTTGCCAAAAAAATCCATTCCAAAAATCTGCAAAATAGTGTTTCTTCCTTCCCCATGGGATTGCATTTCAAGTATGTATTATCTTATTTCTAAGCTTAATTACATTCCCTATTTGCACAAAGTCTGACACAACAAGAATGAAAAACCTTCCTCCAGCTCCCCTGGTTGCTAGGAAAGCACTCCATCACTGGGCTACATCCCAGTCATTTCTATTTTAAGACAGGACCTCACTAAATTACCCAGGCTGGCCTTGAACTTGCAATCCTCCTTCTGCTTCCTGAGATTACAGGTGTGTACCACCACATCTAGCAAAAACACTTTTTTAAATAACATATTTTACTGGTGACCAAGTATTTCCTTAGGAAATAAATTTCAGAAATGCTAATGTGAGTCCATGAGAACATAAAAAAGAAGAGTCCAAATTTTACCAAATATTTCTGGAGTTTTCCCCCATTCATTTGGTGTAGTTATTCTGTAGCTGTACTAACATTTTTAACTGTAGTAAGAGTTTAGGGCCAGGGATTTAGCTCAGTGGTTCCACCACCTGCCTCACAAGCCCAAGGTCCTGAGTTCAATCCCCGGTATCAAAAAAAAAAAAAGTTTAATAAGTCCTAGATATAAATTTTTCCATGAGCTTTCATAAGGAGAACTAAATACAATGAGTCTTTCATCCAGAATAATCACTGTTCCATGGATACATTCTGTGTACTTAAAAGATACCTCTTTAAAATAATAACTGAAAGGGGGTAGCTAAGCATTCCTGATGGAAACCTTCAGAAAATATATTATACATAGACTGCACTGATGAAGAGTAGTGTATACTGAATCTCCTCTCGATGATTCCTCATCAAGATCAATTTCTATTCTGTGCAATAAGACAGCATGCCCTCTGAAACTACTGAAGAGTGTGGGACTGTTTTTCTGTGTGAAATAACTGAAAATTACTATATTTTTACAGTTCTTCCTTCTAATGTTAGCTTGTGACATTTCATAATCAATAGCATCTTTCTTTTTTTCTCTTTCCAAAATATAAGATTAACTGGATGAGAGCCTGAGCTGACATCCACGATTCTCTCACACACATAAGTGTCTTTTTTTTACTCTTAATTTGCAAAACTGCCAGTAATACCGCAATAGTGGAAATCAGTCAGAATGCTGAGTTCCTGATAGGGAAGACCTCTGCTGAATACAAAACTGTCATGATTATATTCCCCAAAACAGGAGAGTAGAAACCCAATTGACAGAAACCCTTAAAATCAGAAAACACATTATCATGGCAAACCACATGAAGCAGTAATCAAAGGTTTCTATCGATCACCATGGAGATGCCATCTATGAGGGACTCATCTAAATAGCTCAGAAATTAAGCTTTGAACATTTTAGGACATGTGATACTATGACTTTCCCAGATATTCTAGAATCTTTACTTTTTTCTGTAAGTTGTTTTCCTGGCTCCTGCTGTATGAATACATCAAATCACCAGCCAAAATAAAGAAAATTAAATTTCTAAATAAAAGCCAATAAACTATTATATGGCTCTATCGAAACCATCTGTAACCAGGAACCAGCAAGATATATCTAGCTGACTATATTTGCAAGAGGACATAGAATATAAGCCACTATACTTTTAGTAAGCTTTCAAGCTCTGGTTAGGGGAATAGTCAGGGATGTTTGATATATTCATAAAGCTCAAGAAGAGAATTTAGCAACAATGCAAGGTGAGGACTACACATGTAAACTGACAAAGCATTCGAGGAATCTCTAATAAGGAACAAAAATCTTACTTTGTCTAAAGAATTGTAGAAAAATGGATGCACCTTGAAACGATAATGTTAAGTGAAGTAACTCAAGACACAGAAGCTTAAATATCATATGGCTTCTCTTATATGATAAACTTTAAAGTACAAAAGATAGATAATACAAAAAAGAGAGAGGTAAAAAAAGTACTGTAATCCAACACAGACAATGTATCTAAAAGTGTACCTTGACCTAGTACAATTGTCTTACATATTTTATATGTTTGTTGTCCTGTTAGTCTAGCTTTTAAACTGTATATATGACAATTAACTTTATAAGGTCTTATAAGCTAAATAAATAAATCTGATCCTGGAAAAAATAAAAGGGAGGGTAGAGGAAAGAGGAAAAAAATAACTGAAATGTATTATGTACACGTACCAATTCCCCACAGTGAATGTAATCATAATGTACTGCAAACATGTACTAATAAAAGTAAAAAAATAAAATTTAAAAAATCAGCTAATACAGAAATTGTTTCAAACAGCTATTATGTGTGCATAAAAACTATGCTCCAGGGCCAGGGATTTAATCGCAAGGTCCTGAGTTTGATCCTCAGTACCAAAACAACTATGTTCCAATGTAAAAATCAGGAAGATATTTGGAAATAGGGTTTTTTTTAATTATCATTTACCATAATCTTCAATAAAAGTATTATAAAACAATGAAAAAATAGTTTTAAATATTAAAAGAAACAACATACAATATTTTTTACCAAAAGCAGTATTGATACAAAGCCATGCTGTGCAGAAAAGTTAACATAGCCAGCCTAAGACTACTCTCTACTGAAGGTTTGTTTACAAAGGCACCCTGGGCTAATATCTGGGAACTTAAATTTGGGGAATGTTTCCACTACTCCCTAGTTTATAAGGGTATGTTCATTATACTTGCTTATGTGACCAATGTGGTTTACACTGAATATCTGCTTTACTTTGGGGAGTCTAGAATTTTCATGCATGCTAAACAGGAAGGGCCTACATTGCCAGGCCCCAGTAAAAAACTTGGGTAATGACTCTCTAACAGCCTTTTCTGAGCAAGAACATCTCACAGAAGATAGAAGAGAGCATTCTATGTGACCACTCTTGGGGAGACGGCAAAGCTGCCTACCCATAGATTCCTCCACTCTGCCTGTATAGTTTACCCCTTATGATCCAGTTGTGTGTCTGTACTATATCACAGTATCTTAGCTGTTGATGAAACTAAAAATATTCTAAGTCCTGAAAATCTTTTTAACAAATCCCCAAAAGTGGGGATGGTCTTACTAAGCTTCAACAAATATGCATACCATATATGTGGCATTGTGCTGTCTATGGAAGAGACAAATTTAAAAATGACTAATACATGGGTCCAACTCTCAAATTGTTTATTATCTAATGAGAAATTAGAGAATATATTGGCAACAGATATACTGATTATTCATTTGACATTTTAATGAGAATCTACTGTATTCCTGCTAATGTTAGTAATAACACAATGAGAATACAAAAATTAAACGCAGTACTTTTATGAATGGCCCTACTAATAAAACCCGTACACAAACAGTACTCTTGGAAATAACATTGCCTGAAATATTAAAAACGGCCATTGTGTTATATTGAGCAGCTGTATTTGATTTTTGTTCAAAGAGAAGTTTTCCATCTTTATCTACTTTCATTATTTATATAATAAAGGAATTATTTATGAAAAAAAAGATGTTAACTATCCCATCATGGACATTATCATTTTCTCTGAACTGTAATTTGACTTGTACAATTTATATACTTCCCTGGGTAATAATAGGCATGTTAACTATCCTTAGAGTATTTTGAAGGGAGGGTGGTAGGCCCTAAGTCTTGCCAGGCCCTTTAAATGTGTATTGTAGGAGCCTCTCAAGAATTTATCAACTAAGCATCAAACACTGTGCAAAATTCATTTGATATAGAAATATACAGTCTTAATCTTCAAGGATCCATAGTCTCCTAAAAGAGATACAGAAATAAACAAATCATAATCAAGATTACAGGTCTGAGCAGCTTACATGAGAGGATGACAATGTAGATGAGAAGTATGTAAGTAATAATATTGAACATTAGATACCATAAATGTTAGAAAACAAATGTGTGAGAATGAACTAACAACTATAACACCTGAGTGATGGCATCTTAAAATTAGCTGAAAGATTATTACTCCTAAGCATGCTTTAAAATACACATTTTCCTTTAAGTACTAAAACAAAACATACTTACATATCAAAATAAATAAAATTAGAAAACCATTTTATCAATATATAAAATTATATGATACAAAAGCTAGTATAAAACATTATTTGAAAATAATGTCTATCATCTTCATCAACCAAATTGCTGAGTAAATTAAACTAAGCCCTGTGTATATCTTCAAAAAATATCCAATTTTACAGTATTATTATTAGAAAAACTTCCAACATTGAAAGATATGTTTCTATTCAATTTGACATTGAGTTAAAAAAGAAGCCTAATTTTTAAACCAATTTCCTTTAAACCAACAAAAAAACAATGTTTATGGAAGGGAAATAAATCTTGAAATTACTTTAAATCACTTCATTAAATTTAAACCTCTTTACCTTAAAAAAACCACTAATTTTTTTCTTTACACAGAATATTACAATCTCCTATCTTGGAGGACTTCAGAAATATATTAGTTCAAAATCCATTTCTTGGTTCCCACTGAGATTTAAATTACCTGAATCTAACAGCCTCACTGCAAGAGTTTTATTCCATGGCTTATAAGTTGAACCCACCAGCATAACATCTATATTTTATATATGTAAATTCCAGAGGTATACTGTAAATTCATAACATTGACAACACAGGTTGCCTAAAAGATTGGTACTGCTACTGAAACAAATACACAAAATGACAGAGGAAGTAGCCATAATTTTTCCTGCTTGCCTATTTTACTGTGGTAAACGTGGAAAAAATGGAGATAGTCTAGAGCACAAAACTAAGATAGCAGCTGAAAGCAGTATAAACCATAAGAAACAGAAATATTTGCATATAAATCAAAGCAAGCAATAAGGCTTACATCATGGTACGCAATAAAAAATTATTTTATTACAGAAGCTCCAGCTTGCGTACTAGTTTCGATTATTACATTTTCTAAAATTTGCCACTGGCAAAATTAAAAAGAAAATTTACTAGCAATAACATGTATCACATTGACCAGAGTTCTCCTTTACCCTTGAATTCTTCCTAATACCATAAGGAGTATATTCTGCAAAACAAAATATTTAATTATTAATAAAGTGAAAGGAATAGGGTCATCAGCAGTGAAAATAAAGCCTGCAGAGGAGTTTCAGCTTCACCTGTTTCCTCTGTTAAATAGCTATGCAAATCACATTGGCAGAGCTCATCATTATGTTGGTTACCAGTTTTGATATCAAAAAACTCTGCTTAAACAATTATGGCTATTCACAACAGCTGTGACTAATTCCAGGGTCTAATTACCTGAAGCCCCTTGCTCCACAATACATTAATTACTCCCTGATAATCAGGTGAGCACTTTCAGTACTACAGCAACTTCTCTGGAGCTTATCAAGTGGACACTGAGTTCATTTTGGCTGCCAAATTCCTGATGACTACCACACGAAATAGCTTTTATAATACGGAAAAGTATGAAATTTCACTGATGGCAACGGGAGACTTGTTCCCCATGTTCTGTGGAAAAGGGCTTGCAGGTCCAATCACATCTTGGATCAAGTCCCTTAGTTTCTTCAACTCTGTCTTCAAACATACCCAGGTGTCTTCCACCTTTTAAAAGTCTTTCCTGGACTCTGATCACTTCCTGTTCTCTGTGCTCCTCAAGGATATTTTTCTTGGCTCCTCCATTTGTTCCACTGCTCCAATTCATCTTTCTGCTTTCTAAACATGAACTCTCCCAATATAGTCTTTGCATTCTTTTCTGTCTCCTCTCTCTCCAATGAGAACCCCAAATTCCCTAGGGTTTACATTATGCCTCCTGTATGAGGAATGCTATGGACTGAATGTCTCCTCCAAAACCTCTGTTGACAATTGGTTGTAGTTATGGTCAAATTAGGAGGCGAGACCTATGGGAACTCTCAGAGTTCTAGTGGGTGGAAAATTACTGTTATAAAATGGCAAGTTTGGCCTACTTTGCTTCTTTGTCCTTCTGCCTTCTGCTACATGAAGACACTGTATTCCTCCCCCTCTGAAGTATACAAGAAGGCCTGCACAAAATTCTGCTGGCTTTTAGCATCCTGAACTGTGAAAAAATAAATTTCTGTTCTTTATAAATTACCCAGTCTCAGATCTTCTGTTAGAGTAGCACAAACAGAACAAGACACAGACTCACAAAGTAACTCTTGCTCTCCCCTTTTATCTAATTTCTATTCAGTTTCTCTAACAGCTTAGCAGGTATCTCTACTTATATTTGACTATTTCTACAAAACAAATCCATTTTTCTGTGTAAAACCACATCTTTTCTCTTCCCTAGTAACAACCATAACAGTGACTGACCTAGAAACATACCCTGTAAGTAGATACTATTTTTGTCATCTCATTTTACAGATGAGAAGTCTATGACAGTTATACAAATAAAACTTAATTCAGTCATTTAATTGTTGATACTTATAGTAATGTTTTCACATGGGTTTCAAAAAGATGGACACAGGATCCTTCTCCTGAAGTACCAAAGTTAAAAGGACCGGGTTATATTTTAATCAATATTACCAATTCCATAAATCTACAAGAAATCAAAGACTAGAATATGTTTCTTGATTCAATACAATGGACATTGAAAAAACTTAAATGAGGCCATAATATGGATCTTAACATTTTAATAAAAATGGTTTACTCATAAAGATGGCACACATATTCATCTTGTTGCTGTATTACACTTATCAATGTGAGAGCATTTTATATCCATAATTATGTAATCTGTTTTGTTATTTGCAAAGAAAACTGATACATTTATGTGGGGAATTAAAATCTCAAGCAGCCAGAAAGCAGATCAATAAAGCTAAATATCCCCCAACACACACCTAGAAATCAGTCGGGAATGAGACATTTTAGGAAGAAATATTCTAGAGAAGTAGAACCTTCCATTCCAACCCATCTCTTTTAAGGTGTTTGGTAAAACATTCTCTGTCTGTTTACAATGTAGTACTATTATACTTGTCAATGATCTGAACATATTACAATAGGCTAAATATATGACTGGAACGTTCAGAGGCAGATGGATGGTTACTAAAGTCAAATGAATAACCGATGTGTGATACAGGTTCTACATTCATACAATATCCTTAGAAATTATAAAGATACCAGTAGTACAGGTGGGTGGGGTGGGTTTATAGGCATAAAACAAAGACATACATACACACACAAAAAAATAGAGGAGTGATTTCCACACAGAGAATGGAGGAAACTTTTTTCAGTGACAAGTCCCTGTCCTCAGAATCAAAACTCAGAGGTAGCAGCGCAGGCTTAAACTGATGAAATTCCCAAATGCAGCTAGCTCCCACAGAGGTGACGCTATGTGACTCTTTGCTCCTTGACCTGATGGTATACAGAGATCATCTATATAGGTATTTACTACACTGCTCCCCATACAACTATCTCAGTCACTACTTCTAAGGACCACAAGAACATTGTTACCATCGCCTCCAGTTTGCATCTGTGAATGATTGCTTCTATTGTCTGCAAGCCATCAATGTGATAGTCTCGACGTCTCTCCCTTCTTAGTGTCTTAAGTTTTCTTTCTAGTTTCCGTCAGAGAAGGCTAGGCTTTTGAAATCAGTTACCAACCAAAACATGCCTTTTGCTCTTGTCATGTAACTCTTGGGTCTTCCTTGGCCTCACTATTCTCTCTCCCTCTCTCCCTCCCCTTGTTCTCCTATTTTAGATACAACTCAGATATCCCAGGCTTTTCCCTCTACCACAATAGATTCTTGTCCCACCCTTTATTAATCCCACCCTTGGCTTACTAGGATTTCACTGTCATCTGATTTTATGCATTGGTCGCTTAAGATGAAATAATCCCTTTTGCAGAAATGAAATACTTTAGATCAGTACAACTACATTTTTCACCAAGTAAAGCCCTCAATTGATAAAAATATATTGAAAACTACAAAACGTGACCCTTACCCTGGTTAGAGTGAAGGAAGTGAAATCTACCGAACGAGTATGTGTAGTGATGGTTTACTCTAACACTAGCCCAAGCAAACTGTAAGCTATATGGAGCTTTTTCCACTTTTGCTCCTTGCCCTGTCTCTACCATATAGAAAAGTACCTGGCATATTCAGGAATCACTCAATAAATATTTTAAACAAACAAATAAAAGAAGAAATAATGAGGATATAGAGTGGGCTTATGTAACATTAAAAAGCAGTACTAAAGTGATAAATTCATACCTTACAAATTGGGGAAGATTGTGTATATGCAAAATTGCTACACAATCATTCTTATATATCAACTTTGAGTAGTATTAACATTTTTCTTAAATTTAAGTCTATTATATAAATATGTATTTTAACACATCTAACTGTTAGTTTAGGCTATTTCCAACTCAGAGTTGTCCAATATACTCTTTTACCTGAGCTGAGGTATTCCCACACATAACAAAGCTGCAAATGGAATCTTCAAGAATGGATTAATACCTAGAAAAAGACAATGAAGGTCACAACTCCATGAGGCCCAATAGAGCGAAGCCACCAGGCAAGGCAAGAAACTAAAGGGAAAGGGGAAAAATAAAACATAAAAGAGCCAACAACAGTAAAACATCATGACAAGGATGAGTCAATATCTATCAATTATAACCATCAATGTTAATGGCCTCAATTCACCAATCA
>NW_004624851.1:3380862-3416966 GCF_000247695.1 Heterocephalus glaber | reverse complement strand
CCCAGAAAGAATGGCTGCTATCAAGAAATCAAGCAATAACAAATGCTGGTGGGGCTGTGGGGAGAAAGGAACCCTTCTCCATTGTTGGTGGGAGTGTAGACTGGTGCAACCACTGTGGAAATCAGTATGGAGATACCGCAAAGAACTAGGCTTAGAGGTCCCATTTGACCCAGCTATTCCCCTGTTGGGTATCTTCCCCAAAGAATTAAAAGAATCATACCGCAGCGATATATGTGCACCTATGTTTATAGCAGCACAGTTCGTAATAGCTAACGTTTGGAAACAGCCCAAGTTTCCAACAACTGGAAACTGGATAAAGAAGATGTGGGTTTTTTTATAAAATGGAGTACTACTGAGACATAAAGAAAGAGAAACTAGGGCTGGGGATTTAGCTCAGTGGTTTCACCTCCTGCCTGGCAAGCGCAAGGACCCCAGTTCGATCCCCGGTACCAAAAAATAAAATAAAAATAAAATAAGAAAGAGAAACTAGAGACATTTATAGCTAAATGGATGCATATTGAGGCCATACTCGTAAGTGAAATAAATAGGACACATATATGTAAATACCGAATAGTTTCTCTGGTGTGAGAAATTGAAAGTGTAAATAAGGATTAAAATGATTAAAATGAATGATTGATAATTTGAAATAGGAAGAAAAGGTTCAAAGGAGTAGGGAAAGTGGGAGGGGAAGGGGAAAGGAAAGAAGGGAATGGAAAAACTATGAGAAAAGGAAAAAATGGAAACAAAGTCTTTGTAAATAGGGAAGGGAGCACAGGGAATGGGGAAAAAATAAGAACCAAGATACATCATGTACAGGTACAATTACCCAATGATAAATTTAAACATATTGTATACCTAAAATGTAACAACAAAAGAATTTAAGCAAAAAAAATTTTTTTTTAAAGAATGGATTATTAGTTATTCCTTACATAAGCAAATTATCTCATGTTCTGCCTTTATCCATAAAATGTCTCTCTATGCTTAGGTACTCTTTTTCTTTTTATTTATGTAAGATTTCTATGATAATAGTTTGAATCCAGATCTAAAGAATAACATTAGCAATGAAAAAATGTGAATGAAAAATTATTTTTGCACTAAGAGACAGCAAGTAATTCTTATGTAATGAAACTTCAGCAATGCTTTATCCTAGTTACTCAGAGTAAGCTAATCAGGGAGGGGAAGGAGAAGTAATTGAGATGTGTTATGTACATATACCAACTCTCCATGATGAATGTAACCATTATATACTGCAAACATGTGCTACTAAAAAAAGTACATTTGTAATTTACATGGTAAGTATGCCCATAACCCTTATCCAGGAGCTGTTCTGTTTTTTCCTCCAGAAGAAAGTATTAGGTGCAATGGAATTTGAAATACTGAAATGTAAAATGTGACACATTTAGTTACTGCTGTGGTCATATTTGGACCTTACTTATATATACTGCTGAATAATACTTCTGAATATTTGAAGCATTAAAAATCTACTGTAGAGACTTCCAGCAAGATGGTAGAGTGATAAGCAGCATCCAGTCAGCCTCTCTGAGACACTGGAATATAACAGCTTTAGAAAGAAAAGGAGGGAGGTGGATCCCCAGGACCCAGGAAAGATCTTAAGAGAGGATTGGGGCCCACTGGGAAAGGGAAGACACAGACCTCAATAAAGGAAAAGGACATTGCAAACTACACTTTCTCTTTGACTCCCAGGTCATGGTGTGAAAGAGGAGACTCAAATCTACAGAGACACAGTGAAGATAGGGCACCCCATAAGCCTCCACAGGGTAACATACCAGTGGAATGGAGCAGTTAATGCTGTGAACCACAATAGCTGGTGAGTGACTCCAGTCCAGGTGTCCCCTGGTGAGGGAGCTTGGCTAGACACCGTTTTAGGGAGGGGCCAACTTAACCCAAGACTCAGAGCAGCCATAGTGTTGGCTTCATCTCAGTGCTTCCAGTGACTGGGTGAGACAAAACTGTGGGAGGCACCCAGGGTCAGGGAGTGGAAGTCAGGACAGCAAAAGACACCCAGAGTGTTGTAGTCTGAACAACTAAGGCCCTAACCCCACAACCAGAGACCAGGATCAGCTTGAACTTCTGTGGAGCTTGAATCATCAGAATTGGCATCCTGCCCTATTCCTGCTCCAGGCTTGTTGGGATTATCCAGTACCCTGCCCTAATACTACTGCAGGCTTTCTGGGATCATCCAGCATGGATCTGGGCTCTGTTTGACTCCTTTGTCTATCAGAGATAGCAAAGACACATCCTAAATGGGACGCAACCACAGAGTTATAGACCCCAGTAGATACAAACAGGTTTGAAATCACAGAGAAATCTTTTTCTCTTTTTTATTTTTGTTTCTCTTTGCTTTTTTTTCTTTTTGCTTGATTTTTGTTATTTTTTTCATGAGTGTGAACATTGCTTTTTAGTTAAGTGAAGCATACAAAACTCTAATTAGGCGTGATCTGAAAAAAAACTATACCAAGGCATATAAGAGTTAAAATTCCAGAAATCCAACACAAGAACAGAATATTAAAAGCCGTTAGAGAAAAGGAACAAATCACCTTTAAAGGAAAGCCCATCAGAATCACAGCAGACTTAACAACACAAACCTTTACGTCAAAGAGAGCTTGGAGTGAAGTATTTCAAGCCCTAAAAGAAAACAGCCTCCAACCCGATTGATGTACCCTGCAAAACTATCTTTCAAAATTGATGGAGAAATAAGATACTTCCATGATATAGAACATCTCAAGAAATTCATGACTACCAAACCAGCACTCCAAAAACATCTGAAGGATATTCTAGAAGAAAACAACAATTCCATGAATGCCAATAGAATTAATCCACCAGGCAAACCAAGCAATTAAGCAGAGGGGAAACACAAAAAAAAAACAGCAACAGGAAGATAATATGAAAAAGATAAGTCAATACATATCAGTTATAACCATCAATGTAAATGGTCTCAATTCACCAATCAAAAGAAACAAATTAATAGAATGAATGAAGAAAGATCCAACAATGTGTTGCATACAAGAAACACATTTAACTAAAAAAGAAATCCATACAATGAAATACAAAGGTTGGAAAACAATACTCTATGCAACAGGAATGCAGAAAAAAAGAGTAGTTGTTCTATTTGCAGACAAAGTGGACTTCAACCACTTCTGATCAAGAGGACAAAGAAAGTCAAAACATACTTGTTAGGGTAACAATCCAAGAGGAAGAGCTAACAATCATGAACACATATGCACAAAATACTAGCTCACCCAACTATATAAAAAAAAATTAATGGATATGAAAAATTAGAAAAGCACTAATACCATTGTAATGAAGGACTTCAATACCTCACTGTTACAAGTCAACAGACCAACTAGACAAAAAATCAATAAAGAAATATCAGAGCTGCACCAAACCTTTGAACAAATTGACTTACTAGATATCTACAGAGTGTTCCACACCACAACAACAGAATACACATTCTTCTCAGCTATACAGGGTATTTTCTCCAAAACAGACAACATACTAGCCCATAGAACATGCTTAATGAATGCAAAGGAACTGAAGTTATCCCATGCATATTATCAGATCACAGTGCAATAAAATTGGAAATCAATGACAAAAGAAACCACAAAAACTGAATAAACACATGGAAATTAAGTAACAGCATCCTGAACAACCAATAGCTTAGAGATGAAATTAAAGAAGAAATTAGACAGTTTCTACAATTAAACAATGAGGCCAATCCAACATACTGGAACTTATGGGATGCAAGGAAAGCAGTCCTATGAGGGAAATGTATAGCAGTGGATTCCCACATGAGAAAAACAGATCAAGATCCAATAAATAACCTAATGTTGAACTTCAAGATTCTAGAAAAAAAGAAGAACTAATTAAACCAAAAGTGCATATGAAGGAGGAAATTATAAAGAACAGAGCAGAAATTAATGCAATTGAGACTATGAAAATGAAGAACCAATGAATCGAAGAGTTAGTTTGTTGAAAGATTAAATAAAATAGACAAAACCTTAGCCAACCTTATCAATAAAAGGAAAGAAAAGATTCAAATTCATGCAATTAGGAATAAAGGGGGGAAATCTCAACAGATCCTATAGAAATCTAGCAAATCAAAACCTACTTTAAGAACCTGTTCTCTAATGAGATGGAAAACACAGAAGAAATGTATAGATTCCTTTATATATATGAATTACCAAAGCTAAATAACAAGATATAAAAATTCTAAATAACCCAATATTGGCCAGTGAAATTGAAGGTATAATTAAGAAACTACCAACAAAGAAAAGTCCAGATCCTGACAGATTGACTACTGAAATCTACAAAAAATTTATATAAGATCTAATGCCACTACTCCTCAAACTCTTTAATGAAATTGAAAGGGAAACAATACTTGCAAAGTCATTCTTGGAAGCAAGTATTACCTTGATACCAAAACCAGACAAGGATTCAACCAAAAAAAAGAGAACTACAGGCCTAAGTCCTTAATACACATAGATACAAAAATCCTTAATAAGATACTGGTGAAGACAATGCAGCAAGTCATCAAGAAGATTATACATCATAACCATGTAGGATCCATCCCAGGGATACAAGAATGGTTCAACATATACAAATTAATAAATGTAATACACCACATTGACAGAACCAAGGACAAAAATCATAATATCATCTCAATACATGCAGAAAAAGCATTTGATACAAGTCCAACACCCATTCATGATAAAAACCCTACAGAAAATTGGTCATTATCTCTATCTGATAAAATCCATCCATGTCAAACCAATGGCCAACATTATACTAAATGGAGAAAAGCTGAAATCGTTCCCTCTAAAATCAGGAAAACGACAAAGATATCTACTATCACCACTTCTGCCCAATATAGTTCTCAAAATATTAGCTAGTGCAATTAGAGGAGAAAGAAATGAAAGGAATAAGGATAGGAAGGGAAGAAGTTAAACTATCATTATTGGGCCAGCAATTTAGCTCAGTGGTTCTGCCGCCTGCCTCACAAGAACAAGATCCCGTTCAATCCTTGGTACCAAAAAAAAAAAACCAAACTATCATTATTCTCATGACATGATACTCTACATGGAAGACCCCAAAACCTCCACAAAAAAAAGACACCTAGATTTAATAGGAGGATACAAAGTCAACACTCAAAACTCAATAGCATTTCTGTACACAAACTAACAGAGAGAAATTAGGGAAACAACACCTTTCACAATAGCATCAAGAAAAATAAATTACTTAGGAATCAATCTAATGAAGGAAGCAAAAGACCTTTACATTGAAAGCTACAGTACTTTGAAAAAAGAGACCAAAGAGGATAACAGAAAATGGAAAGATATTCCTTGTCCTTGAATAGGCAAAACTAATATAATCAAAATGCCCATACTTCCAAAACTGTTACACAGATTTAATGCAATCTTGATCAAAGTACCAATAGCATACCTCACAGAACTAGAGAAAACAATCCTAAAATTCATTTGGAACCAGAAGAGACTTAGAAAAGCAAAAGCAATCCTGAGCAACAAAGACAAGACAGGAGGCATCACAATCCACAACTTGAAATTATACTACAAAGCTACTATGACAAAAACAGCATGGTACTGGCAAAAAATACAAACCTAAGAATGAGTGGAACAGGTTAGAAGATGCAGAAACAACTCCAAACACAGCCACCTTAATCTTTGACAAATATGTTTTTTAGTTTACAAAATGTTTCATAACTTATTAAGATAGCCAATTGCAGATAAAGAGACCTGAGCTCAAAAAGGTGCAATGTTATACTCCAAATCACCCAGCCATTAAGAAATAGAGCCCTGACTAAATGTCAGGCCTTTAACATCAAATGCTATAATGTTATCATGTATGCTTTAAGCATCGACTTTGTGTGGTACTTTTCCCATGGGTATGATTCACTTTGTGCACCAAGCTATAAGCAAAAACAAACAGAGAAAATCTCCAGATGAACATTCCGGATGTTCATGGACGATGTGATCAACAGCTACTTTTCCTAGATAATGGGAAAAGAATTTGGGGTTGGGGGACTCCTCCTTTTTTTTTCAGTCACATCTGTAAACAAAAGTCACAATCATCAATAGAAGTGGCACCACTGAAACTAAAGAAACAGCCTTATTGTTTTGCTACTCTGCCTGCCATGAACTGTTTCTCTTCTGCAACGGACATTCATCTACCATGCCACCCTGAATTTGAGTAAGCTGATTATGGACTGAAACCTCTACAAACTGTGAGCTAAATAAACCTTTTGTCCTTTAAAAAAAAAAACACACACAAACACATTGAGTAGAATGAGAACATTTAGATTGGGTACATTATCCAGTAATGTAACAGTTCTGAAATCCCAAATTACAGACAATTTAGAAGCAATTAAAAAGAAGACAACACTAACTGGGAAAGTTAAAGGACATAAGAAGCAGCTGAGGGGCCACTTCAACCTACAAGTACCCTAGCAGAGACTATACCAGTGGTGCTGAACCTATGAGATGTGTGCCACAACCGGCTGTTGGTATCATTAAAAACTCAAAAAGGTTCACCACCACTGGTATGGGTGATGATAAGCAATAGTCCTCTGTGGAAGTAGTAAACTCATCAAGAGAAAAGGAACCTAAATTGTAATAGGAGAAATTTAATTTATTTATTCATTCATTGATTTATTGTACTATTGGGGATTTAATCTGGAGCCTCACTACAAGACCTCTACCACTGAACTACATGCCCAGCCCTTATTTAACATTGTTAAATTCTGAAACAGGGTCTCACTAAGTTGCCCAGGCTGGCCTCCAGCTCTCAATCCTCCTGCCTGAGCCTCTTCAGTAGCTGGAATCATAGGCAGGCATGAGCAACCATGCATGGCTTAATTTTATTCTTGGAGAAAAAGAGAAGATGTTACAATGCTGAACCATATTTCCAAAGGAAGAGGACTCTGTTTTGAAAAAGCAGCTTTCTGATTGCACTTTATGTACAGTGCAGTGTCAGAGAAGTTGTGAATATTGTGTAGCAACTGAGCAAAAGAATGCTTAATTATTGTATTGTTGATACAGCCTAATGTGTTTAAATATGTCTAAGGTGTATTAAGACATGGCCCTTGCCCTCTAAGAGCTTATAAGCATTTTAATTGCACAGTATTAATTAAACAAAACTAATGTTAATTGAAAGTAATTATAAAAGGCAAGAGTACATAAAAAAGGTGAATATATAATCTATTTTAGACACAGGGAAAATGGTTTAGAAAAAACTATAGACCATTGCTAAAAGTGGAAGTATTTCAATTACTTATATTTGGTATCTAATATGGTAGCATCTTTTCCTCACATTAATGTATCACAGTATCATCTGTTTATCTGCACTGATGTTACCTGTTTGCAAATACCTGCTACAAAAGTACAAAGATCATTTCTGCTCATTTGTTTCTGGCTACTAGAGTAACATGTGCACAAAGGTATTTTATTCTCGGTAACACAGCAGCTTTTCCATGGTCTATCTCTGTGTTATGAGTATGAATGCTGAATGTAAGAATTCTCTAGCTCCTTTACTATGTGTGAACAAGTGATTATTTTCCACTTAATTATATTATTTCATTATCCCAGGTTGTATTCATTGTTATATTCACTGTTGACCATAATACACAACTACCTGAAATCCACCAAATCTTAGGCACTGGTAAGGCACCAATGGGGCCCAACTCGGAAGGCTTTGGGAATGAATTCAAATTCTGACACTGGGGCCAGGGATTTAGCTCAGTGGTTCCGTTGCCTGCCTCACAAGCACAAGGTCCTGAGTTCAATCCCCAATACCAAAAAAAAAAAAAATTCTGACTTGCCCACATATTTATTTACTATGTAATCCCATATAATATACTTACTTTTCTAAACCTCATTTTCCTCATCTATATGATAGGGGCAATAACTGTTATGAGAATTAAATTAGTTTTCAAACAGAACCTCCTTAGCAGAGTTCCTGGCACTTGATGCTCTCAAAAGTTAGCTATTATTAATTACTAAATGCAAGAAAATGAATACTATATTAGTTTGCTAGGGCAGCTGTTATGGTTTGTGTCTAGATGTCCCCTCAAAGCCTCATGCAGTCATAGGTGGGACTTTTTCAGAGGTGGCTAGATCTAGAATGTGTGATGCTAGGATTAAGGGCGTGTGATAATTAGTCCACTGATTGGTTTGGCAAAAACCCTAAGCCTGATAGCCTAGATAGAACACAAAATGGACAGAAACAAGCTGCTACTGTCGCTTGTCTCTTGTTTGCTTCCCTACCTTCTACCTGGCATAAACTGTTTCTCCTCTGTAATGCCTGTCTGCCATGCCACCCTGCCTTGGAGCCAGAAAAATATGGACTGAAACCTCTACAAAATGAAGTAAACTTTTCCTCCTTTAACTTTGGGTGTTGGGTATTTTGTCTCAGCAGTGACAAAAGTAACTAAGATAGCTGCCAAAACAAAATACCAAAGTCTGGATCATTTATACAGCAGAAATTTATTTTCTAACAGTTCTGGAACTTAAAAATTGAAGATTAAAGTATCAGCAGGTTTGGTTGTTTCTGAAGTGTGTGTGTGTCTGTGTGTGTGTGTGTGTGTATGTGTGTCTTTCTATCTTTGTCTGCTTCCAAATCTCCTTATCAGGATATTAGTCAGACTGCTTTACACCTACCTTAACCGTCTCATTTTAACTTAGTTCTTCAAAGACCCTATCTCCCTCCAAATACATTCACATTTTGAGGCACTTGGGCCGGGGATTTAGCTCAGTGGCTCCACGCCTCCCTGGCAAGCACAAGGTCCTGAGTTCGATTCTCGGTACCAAAAAAAAGTTAAGAGATTGTGAGGCACTGGGCATTAGGGCTCTCACGTGTGAAGGAGGGGTGTCATAATTCAGCCCACACACATATACCTTTTCACATTCTAGGTAAAGACACTCCACACAATAAAAATCTTAAATTATTTGGGAGAAAGGCCTCAGTTCTCTTGTGATACTTCTCAGCTTTCTAACACAGAAGGAACCTATTTAAGCTCATGTAACTTTGAAAGGATATACAGATAGATGGTAAAGAGGGACACATATATACTGTATATTCATACTATATCTAGAATACAGATGTACATCACACTTTGTAGAACAGTTCTCTAAATGCATAACCACATTGCCAAAAAAAGCATCATCATCAATAAAAATAAATGATTTATGTAAAGTGTACATAGTAGTTACTGTTCTCAAAGCATAAAAATCTCATTGTACACACAGTTACTTTCTCTTTAGATCACCAGTTCATTTAAGAAAAGAATAATATGTTAATAGACGTTAACACAGAAACCAGATCAGCATAAAAACTGAACCAGAAAGCTTTTAATACTTTCAATTGATGCTGTTAAATTCAAATGGAACCAGAAGAGACTCAGAATAGCAAAAACAACCCTGGGTGACAAGAGCAAAGCAGGGGACATCAAAATCCCAGACTTGAAGTTATATTGCAAAACTACAGTGATAAAAACATGGTATTGGCACAAAAACAGACATAAGGATCAAAGGAACAGAACAGAGGATGGAGAAACAACCCTAAGTACAATCAACTATGATATTTGACAAAGGGGCCAAAAACATACAGTGGTGGAGAGATAGCCTCTTTAATAAATGGGGCTGAGAAAACTGGCAATCTACATGCAGAATATTGAATCTAGACCCATATCTCTCTCCATGTACTAAACTAACATTAAAATGAATTAAAGAAACAAACATTAAAACAGAAACAACCTGCTGGAAGAAAAAAACAGGTAAAATTCTTGAAGTCATAGGTGAAGGTAAGGACTTTCTGAACAGAACCCCAGCTGCACAGGAAATAATACCAAGAATCAACAAATATGACATATCAAATTAAAAAGCTTCTGCACAGCAAAAGAAATAACCAACAGAATGAAAAGTCAATGTACAGAATGGATAAAGTATTTGCCAGTTATTCCGCAGACAGAAGCCTAATATCTAGAATATGTAAATAACTCAAAAAAATTAGAAGCCCCCCCCAAAATAAAAGACCCAATCAAAAAATGGGCAAGTGAAATGAAGAGACACTTCACAGAACAAGTACAAATGACCAATAAATATGCAAAACTGTTCAACAGCACTGGCCATTAGGAAAATGCAAATTAAAACAACACTGAGATTTCATTTTACCCCTGAAAAAATGGCCATAATCAAGAAATCAAGGGGCCGGGGATTTAGCTCAGTGGTTTCGCCGCCTGCTGCACAAGCACAAGGACCGGAGTTCGATCCCCGGTACCAAAAAAAAAAAAAAAAAAAAAGAAATCAAATAATAACAAATTTTAGCAAGGTTACAAGAAAAAAGAAACCTTTCTACACTGTTGGTGGAAATCTAAACTAGTACAATCACTATGGAAATCAGTGTGGATATTCCTCAAAAACCTGCAACTAGAAATTCCATCTGACCCAGCTGTTTCCCTTTTAGATAGCTTCTCAAAAAAGCTAAAGACATCATATTACATGCATACTCATATTTATAGCAGCACAATTCATAATAGCTAAATCTTGAGAATAGCCTATATGCCCATCAACAGATGAATGGTTAAAGAAAACATGGTATTTATACACAATAGAGTACTACTCTGCCATAACAAAATATAAACTTGAGTTATTTGTAGTAAAAAGGAATGCACTTTGAGACCATAATTTTAATTGAAATAAATCAGACACAAAAATCTGACACACAAGCTTAAATATCACATAGTTTCTCTTATATGAAAAATTAATAAAGAGCAAAAAATACAATAATAGGGGGCTGGTGATTTAGCGCAGTGGCACCACACCTGCCTCGCAAGCACATGGTCCTGAGTTCAATCCCCAGTACCAAAAAAAAAAAAATGATAATAGGAAGTAGGAAGATAAATCTTTCTCAAATGCAAAGGGGATCAAGAGATGGAGGGAGGGCCCAGGGAAAGGGGATGAAAAAGGAATTGAGATGTGTTATGTACCTGTACCAACTCCACACAAGGAATGCAAATATCATATACTGTAAACAAATACTCATTAAAATTAATTTTGTTTTATATATTGTTTGATAGGTAATTGTGGTCATAAAGTAGCACATGCAATCAATGGAGTAATTACGGTATCTGACTACTGGTGCCCACAAGTTTTGAAAAGTTACTCTGAATGTCAGTAGTCACATGACTAATATTTAGAGACTCAGATTCACAAAGCATTTCATTCACAAACTTAAACTGGATACTAATTCAAGTTATGCATATCAGATGCTCACTGACAGGAAATACCTTGCCCAATATATGCTACTCAAAAGACTACATATAATTATCTCCCCCCAAAAAATTCATGAGACAAGGCCAAAGTATAACTGACATCCAGGAATTCAGGGACAGAGGCAATGTCTTTCTCTAAAACGGATGCCCAGATCTATAGAAATATACACAATATGTAGCTTAAATGAGAAAGCATGCAAAAGGTCTGTAAGCATGTTAAGGGGCTTAATAAATCTAAGGCAGCATTTTTAAGATGATCCTATTCTTCATTTATGCCATCAAAGGAGCTATTGATTCAACCAAAAAATCTTTTCCTAACAGATAAATAGGTAAAATAAACCTGATTAAGTAAAATAGGAAATGGAATCAAATATGTGAGGAAAAAGCCAAAATCTGCTACATAGTAAATCAAGGTAGCTTTTTAATATAGATCGTAATCTGATTGCTTCCCATTTTCCTCTGCTGTCAAGCTAGGGTCAAGAAAGTACTGTCTCGGCCAAGGATTTAGCTCAGTGGTTCTGGCGCCTGCCTCCCAAGCGCAAGGTCCTGAGTTCGATCCCCAGTGCCAAAAACAAAAAAAACAAACAATGAAAGAAAGTACTGTCTCATAAAAAACATCCTTGTGCCATGCACTTTAACCTTTATAATAGAAACAACAAATTTTACATAGAACTTTAAAAGAATCTGTAGTATAAAGATTATATTACTTAACACAAAAAATCACGTACCACACAATCACCTCATGTTACACACCCCATCAAAATTTTTGCCCCAGTTGAAACATAAAACAGACCAACTTAATATGAAATAATGGCTATACTGGTTTTAAATGTCTTATATCAATCATCATACTTTAAATCTACCCTATTATCTGATTCTACACACAGAGAAATATTCTCAATAGAAAACTATACATAATCACAACCAAAACACAGAGCTAATAAGTTTGCGATACAGATTTCTATGTGAAAAGTATGTCATCCTTTGTCTTTTAATATCAGGATATATTCCAAGACATAACTACCTCATACTCATAAACATTAATACAATCAATTTGTAAAACATGTCCAAACATAATTTCAGTGTTTCATGCTGTCTTTTAAACATTTCCAAATGCTCAAGGTAAGATAACTTGGTAATATTTTAAAATCTACATTATCTTAGCATTCCTTAAACAATGAATTTAACCTAGCATTATGAAAAAATATAAGAAATTATTGCAAAATGAATGTAGATTTAAATAATAAAATCTTTCAAAACATATACAGATCCCCTTATCCAAAACAAGAATAATATATATGTTAGCTCACAGTGGTAAAATATTAGGAAATGAGAAAGTAGCTACTCATTGCATCTAATGAATATGAAATTAGAAAAGATCAAAATTGGTACTTAGTGTGTGCTATTTTTAAAAGATCACTTATTATAGTCCATCATTAAATAGTCTCAGATCTTATTTTCATCTGATCACCAAATGCATTTTATATACACTAGTTAAAAATAACGGCATTCATTTTTTTCTGATTGAATTTAGATTAACAAAACTGTCAGAACTATAAAACTAAATATTTTACAGTAGCAACTATCCTAAAATTTCTAAACACATAAGAAAAAAACAATCAAGTTGGAGTGTAAGAAAGTTATGTTTTACCAGGAAACTTCTCCAAACTCCAATAATCAATGTTTTGTCTCCCCCTTCTGGACTATGCAATTATAAAAAAGAAAAAAAAAACTCGGCAAAATAAGATTTAATCTTTTTTTCACAGGACAAACAACTGCCCTGACACGGGTGTCATATTACATGAAGTAACCATTAAGATACTATTCTATTAATAAACTAACAAAACCTGAATTTAATAGTAACAGCTAAATATTTCACAAAACATACTGCTATATTAAAAGTCTATTATACGTAGCTTATATCAGTAACATTTAAATTTACAACTTTGAAACTAGCCATTACCTTAAACTTTTTTTTTTTTTTTTTTGGTACCGGGGATCGACCTCAGGTCCTTGCACTTGCGCAGCAGAAGGTGAAACCACTGAGTTAAATCCCCAGCCCCAGCTTAAACTTTTAACAGGAAATTACTCTCTGTGTTACCTTCTTCACCAGGCTCTTGAGGACCTGCACGCTACTCAATTAGTATCAACAATTCTCATGCCCTGATTAGGGCACCGAAGCACACATTTGTAACCAATTTTTCACTATGCTAAGGCTATCTTGTTAACTGAAGTTATTCATAAACACTGCAAGAGCTACAAGTGTGACCTTTGAATTATGTAATATGGCTTATCTGAAAAAACAGTACTATAGGCTACCAAAATGAATAGTTCTTCACTGAGTACACTAAGTCATCTAGTCATATAGCCTCTGTTATCCTCTAAAGACCTTCAAGCTTCAATTTATAAACAGGCAAAAGTTATTCAAATGATAAAGAATATATTCTCAGCAGTATAGAGTAAATTTGAAATAGTAAAAATAGTAGTTTGAAACAGAGAACACATTATAAAATCACAAAGCTGTAAGAGCTAGAAGCAAAAATGTTCTTGCATGGTGAAATTTTATGATCTTAAGACACTTCTGTTTGATTTACATGTCAAGGCGAACTCCAAACTTGGTCTTACTCTTGACTCCCATATGAATGCTCAAGCCATTTTAGTCACCCATGCTAGAAATTTCAGTCATTATTGATTCATACGTCTCTTCTGCCCTTTTTAATCATTTTCTGAGGCTGATATATTCTACTTCCACCTCTCTCAGCTCTACCCTCCATTTAGTTCCTACTAACCTCACTCCAATTCAGGTTCTTATTAAACTACTGCAACTGCCAATCCCCAGTTTCATCTCCCTTACCTAATCTCTACCCTCTCCAATTTCCACTGCTACATTAATCTTCCCCAAATACACATCAGATTCTACCATTCCACAGCTCAAAACCTCCCACGGCTCCTCAGTGACTATTAAGGTCACAACTCCTAGGCATATTTCTCCCAAAATTACTTCAACCTAACTTTCAAATTTACAACCCATTAATGATTCTAACGTGTGTTTAGTCTCGTTTATTGGCTCTTGGGTTTGGTTATTAAATACCCTCATACTTTGTCTTGTTCATCCCACTCCACCCACACTACATAAACACTCATGACTCAAGGCCTTTGCATTTGACATTCTCTCTACCTGCAGAGATTTCCCTCCAGATATTTGCATGTCTCTCTCCATTCAAATATCATTTGCTCACCTATTTAAAATAGCATAAGCCTGGGACAGGGATTTAGCTCAGTGGTTCTGCGGCCTGCCTTGCAAGCGCAAGGTTCTGAGTTTGATCCCCAGTACCAAAAAATAAATAAATTAATTAAATTAAATAGCATAAGCCTGCTCATTCTGTGCTTTCTCATTTAGCCTTTTTTTTTTAATAGCACTTAACACTTCCTGTCATTACACTTGCTGTTTTATTGCCTGTTACCTCAATTAGGCTGTTAGTGCCAGGAAGACTGCAGCTACATGGCTTATCATTCTAGCACCATGAATAGCACCTGACATGTAATAAGTATCTAGAAATGTTTTGTTCAAGGAAGAAAGGAAACTGTGTTAAGAGACTTAAAAGATCACGTGAATGAAAAAGTGGTGAACCAAGGATTCAAATTCAGGTCTTTCTGAAGCCAAAACACTTTCCCAAAAAGTCCCTACTGTTGCTCTAGTCACTTAAGTATTTATGTTACTGCACTGAATTATCTAATATTTAATACTATAACTGTATTTTCCAACTATCATGTATAAGTATGTCAATTTTTACCTTTTTTCACAGAAGAATTCTTACTTTTCCATCTGTGGATAAATTATTTTGGCTTCCAATGAAATAAAATCAATCATTGTAGCTGTTTTCTAAATCTGTCTTATGCAATGTGTCACTAAATAACAAAAGCAACTTATTTTGGTTCACAAAGTTCTACAACAATTGTTTAAAACTAGCAGCCATTGAAAAATTCATTTTATTCTATCTCTACCCTACTCTAAAGTCTCTTCGCTAGTTTTAGATACTTAGAAGATATTTTATCATTTTCCTTCATAGGTGGTATCTATACAAAACCCTAAACTATTTTGTTAAATCTTTAAAATAACCTTGTCAATACTAACTTGAGATTTCATATGAATTTTTTAAAACTGTTTTCTCAAAGCCCAGCAATAATTCACACTAAACAACACATGCTTCCAATAAAAAAGTAAAACATTCTTATTCTAACACCCAGCTGCATCTCTCATCATTCTTGACTCAGAACAAATCCTATTTCTACCCATAAACCTTCAAATAGCACATCTTGAATAAATAGGGGAAAAAAAGTAGCTCACTCATAGTCTTATCTCATTTTCTGGTGTTGCTTTATGAGTTATGTCTTTCATAACAAGTATTTTGCAGTATTCACTACGTTTGACAAAAATAGTTGGATCTACTATTACAAAGGTTATTTATATATTAAATATGTTAAATACAAACAGTACACTTCAAAACTATCCTGAATTCAATATTGTTGTTTTCATTTTATCAATAAGGAGATAAAGTTCAGAGGGATTATGAAAATTATCCAAGATTGGACAGCTAGTATACAGCAGAGTAAGAATCTGAACCAAAGTCGATTTGTCTCTGAACCTGTGGCCTGTACTAAAATTTGTATTCCTATGTAGAAACTATACTGTGGACATAAAGTCATAGGATAATAGGGACTATCATTAAAAGAAATAAATTCCTATAAAATAAAAATGTTATAAAAGAAGTCCTTGAGGGTGAAGTGACAGGAACTGTAAGGCAAAGTAGAAAGTGATTCCATAAGAAAGTTAAAAATAAAGTGCTATAGGAGAAAATGGGAGGAAGGATTTAAAATCAGGATCAGGATAGGCTTCATTGAAGAGCTTTAGACTATGCGCAGAATGTTAACAAAGAAAAGAAAATATTCTATATATAAAAAAAAGATTTAATAAGCAAGGTTAGAAGCAACACTGCCTGAGGGAGGGGGTAGTTATGTTCAGAAAACTGGCAATTTTCTAGCTTGACTTTTACAGTAAAATGCATAAAGATGAATAGCACAAAGTAAGGCTGATGGTAGCTCAAAATCAGGAGGGCCTCAGGCTGGAGATTTAGCTCAGTGATGCCACCACCTGGCTCACAAGCACAAGGTCCCGAGTTCAATCTCTGGTACCAAAAAAAAAAAAAAAAAATCAGGAGGCCCTCAAATGCCTCTATTTCTGCTCCTCATCAGCATCAGATAAACAGAAGAATGAACTGTACAGTCCAAGTTCATTACATAGTCCATCATTCTAATTTCAATCTGAATCTTACTCATTTTTTGACTAATGCTGGTAATCTCTAGGTAACTACAATACTTAAAATGTGTTATTCTAGAACTTCTTCTCTGAAACACCTTTATGAAATTCCTACTTGCCTTTTTTATCAATGAACAAGCACCTTCAATCTTTTGAAGATTAAACTCTTTTGAACCTGACTTTTACCAGGGCAATTTTATATAGTTTTTCTTTCATTTCTCTGTCTAGGCACATTTTTTGTAACCAACAAAAAATCTCCTTTAAGGCATCACATGAACTCTACAACTAAGCCCTCATAATTTCATCTAGAACAGTGAGTGTGAACCTTTTAGAGATGAGTGCCCAACTGCAACCCGAAGCCCACTTATTTATCACCAAGTGCCAACACTGCAATTAAACCTGGGTACAGAGGTTTTAGTTTAGAAAAACCAACTTATATATTAACATGTTTTGTCTTAAAAGAAAAACACAATAACAGAGCTTTATTGAAAGGTGAAAGTTTGCATTTGCTTTGCTTTTGTGTATTGTTATTCAATGCTCAGCTGCTGGGAAGACGCTGGGGAGACTTGGCTAGCATGCCAACAGAGAGGGCTCTGCATGCCGGCTGCAGTACACATGCCATAGGTTCGTCACCACTGCTCTAGAAGCTGATTACCATAGTTTCCTCCATTTGTGACAGGATTTGCAAAAGCTCAAATGTGAAAAGCAGATCACAGATAAGACAATAGGTATAAAGTAGTTTACCTCATGGATCTATCATAACACCTATCTCATACTGTCCTTCACAACACTCTCAGAAGCATGTATGTGAACCATATAGAACCTGCTGTTCTCTGACTTTGAAACCTTTACCACAACACACCTTTGGGCCCTATCTTTGTTCTGTTTATCTGTCTTCTTCCCCATTAGAAGGCAGAAACTGTGTTCATTTGTTAAAAAAAAGACATAATTTATTATAATAAGATACATTAAATATGATAATAGAAGTATATATGTAGTGCTATGGGAAGGAAGGAGTTATCTAGGACAGTTTCTCCAAAGACTGATATGAAGCTTAATCTTGATGGACACTTAGGAACTTGCTGGGCACACTAAAGAAGAAAAAGGCATTCTAGCTCAACGACAACATATGCTTGATTTAGAGGTACTGTATTAAACAATAGTCTCTTAAGGAATTGCCAAGTGTTTCTGTATGAATAGGGGACTAGAATGAAGCTGGAGATAACTTTTTAAAAGGAGGAAAAGATGAGATTACAAAGAACAATTGGGAACCATTTGAAGGTTTTGAGGAGGGAAAGAACGATCTCTGGTAATCATGTAGAACATAAATGAGTGGGGTATGAGGCTGAAGAGAGTTTTAGAGAGTTAGGTAATCACAGATGTGTTAAATGATTAGAGATTGAAGGAAGTTAACAGTGTGGGTAACTAGGGGAGAGAGCTGAAAGCTAATTAGGAAAAATCAAAATTTAATAACTGATTGGATATGGAGGAATTAATATTTTACTGGCTTCTAGAACAGTCAAGTAATCCAGGCATGGTGGCACACTCCTGTAATCCCACCATTTGAGAAGCTGATGCAGGAGGATCACCTTGAGTTTGAGGCCAAGCTGGGCTACACAGTGAGTTCAAGGTCAGCCTGCATTACAAAACAAGATCTTCTTGTCTCAAAAAGCAACAACAACAAAATTTGAATAGTCAAATAGATTACTTATGTTGGTGGGACTAGAAATACAGGCCAGCTCCAACCCACACCAAAATAAGTTCAAGGTTCCTTTATCTTCCCAAACTTCCTTATTCAACCCTAACCATACTCTCCCTGCTTCTAGCCTCAAGTTTACTATTTGTCATCACAGTCTCACTTCAAATTCTCTAGGCAACCTCCCTAACAAGTTTCTCTATATCCCAACCCAGTAGAATAACACCTAGTTTAAAGACTGATACCTTCTGAGAAATACACTGTTAGATGATTTTATCATTGGGGGAACATCAGAATATGCATTCACAAACCTACATAATACAGCCTACTACACCCTAGACTACATGGTATGACCTATTATTGTTCTTATGCTACAAACCTGTACAGCTTGTTACTGCACTCAATACCATAGGTAACTGGGAAGCAATGTGTAATATTTGTGTATCTAAATATATCTGAACAAAGAAAAGGTACAATAAAAATACTAGGTGATATGAATTTTTCCACTGCATTATCATCTTATGGGATCACCATCATTTTACCAAAATGTTATGTGGTGCATGACTATATTTCTCAATGTGTGCTCTTCAAACTACTTTTAAGAATCTCCTGTGGAGGTCCGGGCATGTAGCTCAGCAGTGCAGTACTTGCCTAGCAAGCTCAGGGCCAAGTTTGCTTTCTGGTACCAAAAAAAAAAAAACAAACTCCTGTTGACTAAATAAAAATACAATGGCTTTTTTTGGTTTTTTTGAGACAGGGTCTCACTACATAGTTCAGGCTGGCCTTGAGCTATGTAGCACAGGCTGGCCTCAAACTCATCTTGATCCTCCTGCCTCAGCCTCTCAAATGCTGGGATTATAGGCATGTGCCACTATGCTCAGTTCAAAAGTACAAATATCTTAGGGCCAGGGATTTAGCTCTGGTTCTGCCGCCTGCCCCACAAGCACAAGGACCAGAGTTCGATCCCCAATACCAAAAAAAAAAGAAGTACAAATATCTTGACGATATATTTCATACCTCATAAATCACAATCCTGGAGTGAGACATAATTTGCATTTTCATGTCCTGCCAAGTCTGAACTATTACCATAATCCAGCCTACACACTTATCAAATGTGTTTCTTAAACCCTGCTTTTATTATATCACTATGTTGCTGCTCAGTTTTCTTTCTATTTTTTTTTTAAGGTATTAAGGATTGAACTCAGGGACTTCATACTGAGCTACATTCCCATAAATCCCCAGCCTTTTTCTTATTTTTTGAGACAGGTTCTTGCTAAGTTGCCCAGGTGAGACTTGAACTTGAGATTCTTCTGCCTCAGTCCTCTAAATGCTAAGATTACAGATCACTGCACCTACTTGCTCAAACTAATTTCAGATCTTCTATCTGAACTTCATGAGCCTGTTTCAACTTGATCTTTTAAATCTTTGCAATATACATTCTTTGTTCCAACAAGATCATCCTCATCTTTCATTTCCCTCTTCCCCACCCCACACATAGTTTAGCTCTCTCTCCAGGCCTTTGCAATTAATATTACTTCCAAAACCTGAGACTTCTCCAGTTTTCTCCCTAGTGAAATCCCAGCATCATAATAAAGTATTTCTGGAAGCCTACCTTAAGTCCTAGCATTAACTACTCCAACCCTACTTCTGACTCCTACCTATGAATTCCTACAAAATTTATAGGCAGCATATGAACTAAAGTTCTTATCTAACTTTTACTTTCTAGTCATTAATGTACATAACACAATTCTTAGCATATAATAACCACTTAAATAAATATTTAGTGATTTTTTAAAACTATCCCAAAAGGTTGATGGTTTTTTTATCCCCTGTAGATGTCATGAATTTTTAAAAGGGGGAGGAGGAGGAAGAAATTATATTTTAAACAAAAAATAATTCTCAGGGACGGGGATTTAGCTCAGTGGTTTCACTGCCTGCTGCTTAAGCGCAAGGACCCGAGTTCAATCCCCGGTACCAAAAAAAGTAATAATAATTATCAAATATATTCACTATTCTAGATATCTCAGTACTCATCCTACCTTGTTCTCTGAATAAAGAATGCTTATTCAAGAAAGCAAACTATTTACAAATAGCTCTCCATCATGATATAGGTCACTTTTGGGTTATTATGCAATAGGGTATCATATAGTTACAGCACTAAATATAGTGCCTTGAGCATAAAAAGCTTTAAATGACAGCAACAGAAAGAACTTGAAAAGATAACTTAAACCATTCATTTCCATTTATCCATTTAGTAATTAAACCCTAGAGAAATATGAATTGCCCAAATATGGAGTAAATTAATAGCACCTGACAAAATAAAATACACAGGCCTCCTGAATGCACGGCAAGGGTCATTTCCATGATACTATGTGCTCAGTGATAGCAAAATCAAAGTGACATCTTAATAAGAAGTCCTGTGAACATGAACTAATATTTTAGGAGTCCCTCTGTACAATACTAAAACACTGAGGAACAATAAACAATTTCATCAGAATCATATAGACTGAAAAAAATAATTCCATAAAAAGATAAAATTTTCTATGAAAATATACAGGCACATTCTACTTTAAAAACATTTACCAAAACTATAAGAAAAGTACTTACCAGAGCTACATTCCAACACCTCAACCAAACATTCACCTCATTGCCTTAGTAAAATAGAAACCAAAAGAAGAACCAAACATACAAAAAACAAGCAATACCCATAATTCCCAAAAGTACAAGTTTTCTAAGAGTAAAACACATCTTTTGTACTTACCATAACTTTACTTCCAACTATCTGCATGCAGTGGTCAACGAAGAGTGATTATGGTGTAAAAAAAAACAAACAGCAAAAATATTAGTAATCAGAAGCTATTCACAGACGTTGTGTTTAGTAAATTAGTAAACAGCTCACCCTATATATAATTTTAATACTTTGTATCTAGAGGCTAAAACAAATATATCAATATTAATATCTATCATATTTCAAAAATACGTTAAGTCTCAAAAATAAGAATTCCCAAATAAAAGGTAATTACTGTATGAGAATATTTTCTTTTTGTTTGTTTGTTTTTTGTTTTTGTTTTGTTTTGTTTTTGGTACCAGGGATTGAACTTGGGTCCTTGAACTTGCAAAGCAAGCAGCGGAACCACTGAGCTAAATCCCCGGCCCTATATGAGAATATTTTCAAATGTCCTGTAATGGCTTCTCATATAGTGCAATTTAAGTATCGAGTTTTGCAAAGTGAATTGCAATCTAGCATCAGATATTTTATCAGTTCACAGCTCCTCAAAAAACTGTCAATAGAAAATTGATTTTTTTTCCAAATATTGCTTTTTTTCTTTCCTCGTTCTGACAAGTATATTATCTAGGTTGAAACAAGTTATTTTAAAATATAAATGTTGCATTTAAAGTCATACATTAAATTCAAGAGTGAACTTTAAGTTGAAAAATTATATTTTTTACTGTTATAAACTTAAAAGTCTATAATATTGTCTCATACTTGAAAATTATAAAGATAAATTGTTTATTATTCTAGTTTTCCTAGATAACCCTAGCATTTCTATTATAAAATCAGAATTTTCAATATAATGTGAAGACAAAGAAGCAGTTTATAGCTAACCATGCACATATTCAAAAGGAGGAAATAGTTCAAAAACTTCAACTTTCCTAATAGACAAGTAAGAGAGAAAAGAATTTCTGAGAGGAAGAATTGTGTTTAGGAAAGCAAGAAGTAAATTCACAATCCTATACATAATTTTATGCCAAAATCCAATAAGTCAAATCACTGTTATCAGATTCCTACACATGAATATCAAGCTCTGTCCAAAAAGACATAATTCACAAACTAAAACCATTAATCTGGTAGCAGCTTTTATCAAGATATGCTCCATTTTTTGGCCAATACTTTAAAAATAAAATCAAATTTCCTGAAACACTAGTAAAAATCCTAAGTCCAACAAGATATCATAAGATGCAAAAAGATAATAACAGTCTCTAAGTAAATTACTTCAGAGGAATCAATAAATCTCCAAATAGAGATGCAGGTTTCTTAAATATTCATTCCACAGACTATTTACAGGCAGTAATTATTTAGTAGAATGAAAGCTTCTTTGGTTCTAATAACAGTCTTCTGATTGAGAGATATGCTATTGACCTAAATTATTCCCTCCCACCAAAAAAGACAGAGGTAGTATTTGTCCCTTATGTATTTAACATAAACATGTGACTATAAAAAAGAATGTGAGCCTGTCTTAACAATTAAGGCAAATCTATACTCAGTGAAACAATCCCAAAATTTGGCCCATTTAATGATTCACTTGGATTGCAAAATGACTGCATTTAGCTAAAGCACATAGAACAGTAGATAGACTGATTAGACAAGAGAAGCTAACATTTCATCATATCCAGATCATACCTGGAAAAACCTGAGAAAGAAGTTTCTGCTAAAAAGCAAAACCATAATAAATACACACATGCCACACACACACACACACACACGTACTATAACTTTTAACTATTTGTCATACAGGTACCTCTAGCAAATCTGTAGATGTAGTTGGTAACACTATTTTAAATTATTTCCTATTGAGTTTTTTAAATAAATGACATCTTTTAATTAGTTCATATTTTCAAACAACATATTCTAAAATCTCAAATTCAAAAACTGATTTAAATTATTTCTCAATATTCTAATAAGTACGTTCGCATTTGGCAAACCAGTGAGGACTTTCATGACTAACTTTTCTTCATCAATGTCTATATATATTGTTAAGTGCATCAAGATCCTCTCTAAATCACCAACACATCATGTTTCAGGATTATAACTTGATAGGATGACTTTTACAATATCAATAAAGCTTATTTTTTCATTTCTGAAAATATGTGCTAGTTTTTTTTTTTTAAATATTGACTCTTCCAGGTTATCTGTAGTTAAATGATCCACAAACACCAACAACTTTTAAATCAGGTCTGTAACCACATCTCCTACTATGAGCAAGAGGAGTCCATCTTATGGAAGATAAATGCAGAGAGGAGATTCTTTTCCACCTGCCTAGAGTTTATCCATCAATGACAGAGTTGCCCAAGCTACATTTTTTTACTTTAACATTCACACAACTTTATCTATTATGGCATTTTAACAAGAAAAAAATCAAGCACTAGTTTTTATTATTATTTTGTGATTCCCTAATCTTCTCTTATCCCATGCTAATTTTAGCAAAGTTAATTTACAACAAAAGACTCGTGTATACTTTAGAAACAAGTTTTGATCATGTATCTGTGTATTGCCTTATCTTACTTTCATGTGCTTAACCAGAAACTCAGGAGCATGATGGACATTTATCACTGAGCTCACATTTTGTTTGTTTTGTTTTAGAGCCCATATGCAAATGACTAAAGCAGGTGGCTAAAAGGGGAAATGTTCAATTTATGTTTAAATTCTCAAATGTTTTGCATGTGACTGTAAAACATTTTTCCTCTACCTCTCACCCTTGTTTCTACTTCAAGATGAAAAATTTTGACTACCTATAATGAATTTTCATAAAGTAAATTACCATCATCTGCTTTAAATGAGAAAACATTTTTAATGAGCATATTAATATAATGAAAAAGAGTAAACAAGTACACATATCTAAAGCCTAATGAATGACAGATAGCAGGGTGGGAAGTGTGGTTATAAATCGGTAAAGGGCCATACATTTGGTACTAATTGATGCAAATTTTATTGTCTTGAACATGAAGAGATCAAAGGATCAGATATGCTTTGCACTGAATGTTATACCTCTCACCTTTAAAAGGTAATTACATACACAGTTTATAGTTTTAATGATAGAAAACAATGCTAATTAATGTCTTCCCAAGGTAAGGAAGCTTCAAAAAATGCTTGATTTTTTCCATCAAAATGCATGGTCCATAAAAAATAATAGCAAAAGAAGTACAATCTTAGATCTTTTCTGAGCTAGGTATGGCACACCTATAATCTCAGTACTTGAGAAGCTAAGGCAGGAGGATCACAATTTTAAGGCCAGCCTGAGCTACATGGTGAGACACTGTCTCAAACAACAACAACAGAAAAGGACTCATGAATGTGCTATGCATATATGAGGTGCTCATAAGCAAACTCAATGAGACAAATAAGAATCATATACTACTCAGTAGTACTGAATTTGGGGCTAATGCCTTAACCATAAAATTTTCATGTCTTTAAAGAAATATTCCATTTTCATCTTTTGAATAAAGCAGTTCAAATGACTTATCTAATATTTAAACAAATTTTTGCATTTTAATCTGACATATAAGTATATAGCTTAATGTATACATTTCTTTAATCAGATGAAGAGAAAAAAGCATGAAAATAAGTTCTGCATATAATCTAGTAATAATCAAAAGGTCAAGAAAGAAAACCATTACGTAATCTTCATTATAGTTAGTTCCACTTACACAAACAACAACAAATGAGCTAGAGACACAAAATCATCATTAAAAAAGACCACATGATTAGTCATGTATCATTATCTGTACTTTGCATTCACATTTAGTTATATAGATTCAGTGTACTTGTTTTCATGTATTTGAAAAGTAACACTGAATCCATAGCTTGCATTTCCTAAAGCATTTTGCTGTGAACAATAACTTCATTCAAAAATGAGAAGAGATTCATAAGAATTTCAAAGTAAAACCCTATGCATCACCTAATTCTATTGAAAATGATGCTCATGGCAAATTTCACTTATCACTTGAAACATATTTCTGCTCTTGGATACAGAAGCAAATTAAAAAAACATGCTGTTGCTCTGCTCTGGCAGAGCTGCAATGTGTTATGTTTAAATAGTTCAGCATTCAGATTTAGCTTCTCTAAAGTATGATATACAATCAACACAATCTCAAAATTCAGTAATTGCTACCAGAATTACTGTACTGGAATAATATTAATAAGATAGCCAAATAACTCCAAAATATATTTTTCCAATAAAAAGATGTTTTCTTCACTGGTCAAGTGTTTAAATTTAAAATGTTTGTTTTAAATATGTGTTGTGTATCCACACACGCACACACATATATACACCTACACATAAAATCGCTGTGTGTATACACACACACATACATACACACAGTGATTTTACAAACTCTTGATATGAAAAGCTCTTTACAGAAATGCAAAAGATGCATTTTGCCATTTCAAAAATGCATTTTTTTCTTACAATAAAATCAAATCTGAAAACTATTTTTGGAACCACTTTAGGAAATGAACAAAGCAAAATACTCTATTATAAACAGTATGTTTTTCCTGTTGATAAGTCCTCTCAATGAACCCTACTTTCAAGTCTAAGACTCACAGATTTGATTAAAGTATATATTAAGTGTTTTCCTTCATATTAAATAAAGCTGCCCAATGTCAATTATGAGGTAGCTTACACAGCTCCCGTTTCATAAAATGAAAAAAAAAAATCAGCATACTTAAAGACACTGCTAAAAATTACATGTAAGCAGGCACTGCACATGTAGCTTTAATGTAAATCTAATTAAAGGCCAAGTATGCCATGTTTATATCTTCTCTTGAAAAATCTGAAGTTTCCATCCAACGACCTATGTATTAAGTGGAATACCTGTGAAATGTCAATCTTTAGTAAGTGCAAAAAAATTCTAGCTCCAAATTCACTGGATTACTTCAAGAGTCTTCTGTCCTTATTAGTCTCTATTGTTTATAAAAATGGAAGTCTCTCATTTCTAAGGATGAACCATTCAGTTTTGAATATATACTAAATATGTAAAAATACATAAATTGTTTCCTAAATAGTTGATGTGAATGCATACAAGCAAGAATTTGAAAATCTGAGGTTTACTTTTAAGTAGATAATGCTAAGCTCATTGTGTTGGTGCCAGGAAGTCTACTTACAGATTTGGCAGTAGCAGAAATATACTGGACAACCATCTCACGCTTAGTGGTAAAATCTTTGTTTCGTAAAGGAGCTTTCTTTTCCTCATTAAGGTTCATATCCTCCTGTAAGAAAGAATAGTTCCTGTGAGCACTGAGAAATTTCTGCTTAAGACTTTCAAAAAGGATTAATAAATATCAATAATGTCTATGTCTTAAAATATTAAGTCATGCTTTCGCTAACAATAAGAATTTTTTCTGTATATGTCATTGTATTATTTCTTATTCCAGATACCATAATCTTGTGCACATTTTACCATATATTCAGGGTTTATATTTATACCCAAACAACCAGTGAGCAGAAAGAAAAAAATATTTTTAAACCATTCCACAGAGTAGATTGGCAGTTTATAGCGTAGACAGTCATTATACAGCCCTAGCAAAACCACGTACAGTATTTACCTTGTTAGCAAAAGGAAACACATACACAACATACACACACACAAATTACTATTCTTCATGTGCTCCCTTGAGATCACTATAATCCTGGAAAACAAATATGATTGGCAAATTAACAGGGAATGTATACCTAAGAAATTACTAATGAAAAATTCACAAGAAGTTGATAAGATTTGAAAAAGCAAAAGAAAAGGATAAATATACTGTATTTAGATGTACTGAGATAATAAAAATCACTCATAATGAAAAAATACTGTTACACGAACACACTGAGGTTCAATAAGCTTTAATGTTCTTTATTTTGTGATATACACACACATAACACTTTCATTTCACAAATTATTTTTCTTCATTTTGAAACTCATATTTAACCCTTGTAACACATGAAGAAGACACCTTTGAGGGAACACAAAACCAGGATTGAAGTAAATTTGCTCCAAAATGCAACAAGTGAAAAGACAACCTACAGAATGTATAAAATTATTTAAAAATCATGTCTGAAAGGGGATGAGTAACTAGATATATAAAGAACTCTTTACAACTCAACAATAAAAAGATAAACCAATTACAAATGAGCAAAAGATGTGTATAGATATTTTCTAAAGTATATATTAAAATAGCCAATAAAGCTGGGCATAGTGGCACACACCTGAAGATTCCAAGTTTGGGCCCAGCCTGGGAAACTAAGCAATTTAGTGAGGACCCTGTCCCAAAACAAAAAAAAACAAACAAACAGGGGGCTAGGAATGTAGCTGAATGCAAAGGCCCTAGGTTCAGTTCCCAGTAACACACATACACTCACACATACACACACACACAAATGACCACTAAGCATATGAAAATAAGTTCAACATCATTCACTGGGGGAATGCAAGCTAAAACCAGAAGAAATACTCCATCACTCCCACTAGTGTAGCTAGAAGAAGAAAGATGACAAACTAGGCATGGTGGTACATGCTTGTGATTCCAGAACTCAGGAAGCTGGGGCAGGAAAATCTCCAGTTCCAGGCCAGCCGGGCCTACATAGAAAATTCAAGGCCAGCCTAGGCTCTATGGCAAGATCCTGTCTCAAAAAGCAAGCAAACAAACAAATAAAAACATAGAATGAAAAAATAACAAATGTTCACAAAGATGTGGAGAAAGTGGAACCCTCACACATTGCTGGTGGGAATATGAAATGATGCGGCCATTTTGGAAAATGGTCTGGTAGATCCTGAAAAAGTTAAACATAGAAGTAGTACTATAGCGCTGGGGATTTAGCTCAGTGGTTCCGGGGCCTGCCGCACAAGTGCAGGGTCCCGAGTTCAATCCCCGGTACCAAAAAAAGAAAAAAAAAGAAGTACTACTATATAACTCTGCTTATATACCCAAGAGAAATGAAAATATATATCATCAAAACTTGTACATCTATGTTTTTGTAGCATTATTCCTAATAGCCAAAGAGTACAAGCTATCCACATGTCCATCAAATGATTGGATAAAATGTCATATATCCATCCAATGGAACATTATTCAACCATCAAAATGAACAAAGTACTGACACATACTATGAGCAAATGAACTTTTAAACCACATTATACAGAACGAAAGAAACCAGTCACAAAAGACCACATATTGTATGATTCCATTATACAAAATATCAAGAAAAGGCAAATCTACAGAGTAGTGTCAGAATATCCAAAATGCTCTCTTTTAGCTACTTTGAAATACAGAATATATTATTTTTAACTATAGTCACCCTACTATAAAGAGAACACCAGAACTTATTTTTCCTATATAAATGTAACATTGGCCAACTTTTCCTATCCTCTCTCCTCCACGCTTCACAGCCTCTGGTAACCATTATTCTATTCTCAATTTCTATGAGAATATAAATGAGTGGGAATATAAATTAATACAGCTATTGTGGAGAAAGCATAGAGGTTCAAGATATAGAACACTAGATATAGAATTACCATATGACCCAGCAATCTCACTACTAGGTTTCCAATGGAAATTAAATCAGTACACTGAAGAGACATCTATACTCCCATGTTCATTGCAGCTCTATTCATGATAGCCAAGAAGCAGAAACAATGTAAGTGTCCATCAACTGATGAATAAGGTAAAATATAGTACATAGACAAAATGGAATACTATTCAGTGATAAACATGAAATCCTGTCATTTGTGACAACACTGACAGAACTGGATATCAGTATGGTAAGTGAAATAAGTCAAGCACAGAAAGACAAATGCTATATAAATTGACTCATGTGGAACCCAAAAACAACTGGATCTCAATTTCTAAAGAAAAAATCAATCTTTATGTTGCTGTCAGGGTTTTGGCAAGGACACATAGTTTATAAGACATATAGTTTATAGGATTATTTTATGATAATCACGCAAAAAGTCAAATGCAAAGGAGTGCAAGAGATTAACTGCACACTAGGGGCCCAAGGAATCCAGCTAAGGGCCTGGATCCCAGCAATTTCCCACACACGTCCAGCTAAAGGCTTAGCTTCCAAGGCAATGTCCTCCACAAGTCCAGCGTGGCCTAGAGCCCACAGCAATGTCTCCTGCTTGTCCATATTGAGGATCTGAACCTGGAAGGCCCAAAGGCCAATAGTGGAAGCCAGAAAATCTGTGCTTGTGAAATGAAGGATTTCTGCCACCAAGCTGATGGATCCACACTGGAGCCAGGAAGTGATGCTCACAGTGAAGATCAGAGCTCCCCTGATGAGAAGAGTAGCCATTCCCAGCGAGTGAGGCCCCAAACTCCTCCTTTGACAAGAACAGCCTAGCTCATTCACATCAGGAAAACCATCTGCAGCAAGCTTCTCCTAGAAAATCAATAGTCCAAGATCTTCCCCTCCAGTTCTCTTTTTATGGCTATTGGTAACAATCTTCAGGTGGATCCTACATGCCCAGAGCATGCTGATTCAGTTCAGGTGGGCATTACAAATTGACCATTAGTCAGTCCACCATACTTTATTATCCTTTTACTGTTTCAGTAATTCTAACCATTGTTTTTTAATCAAATAAAATATGGGCAAAGAACAACATTAAAGTTATTTTAAAGACTCATATGAGAATGTGGTGGAAAAAACTAAGAATCCTTGAAAAGTCATCAAACTGCTTATCTATGGAATATAGATTGAGTATCCGTAATCTAAAATCCTAAAATCTAAAACTTTTTTGATGTCATTTTGAAATGCTTTAAGTGTCAATATGGTGCTTTAAAAGTTTTTTTGAGTTTTTTTTGCAGGGGGGAGATATTTCAAATGTCTGATTTTCATATTAGCAATGCACAATTAGTAATGTCTGTACAAATAACACAAAATCTGAAAAAACTCTAAAATCGGAAACACTTCTGGTCTCAAGCATCTTGGATAAGAAATAATAAACTTGCAATAAGTTCAGTGAAAACAAAAATCACAAGATCTATTCGGACACACCACAGTGACTTTCATGGTGACTTATTTATAACCAATATCTACAAATTTCTGGTATACATATATGTTCTCCTTTTATATAATGTAAATCCCTGTAGCAGACATTCCTGCCCAGTACTAGTGGGCTATGAGTGGCACATGCTTCTTGCCTTCCTTAACTCAGCTATATTGTTTTATATCAGGAGTCAGACCAACGCCTTACGTGACTCAAATGGCCACATCAGGTAGCAGAATTGGGCTGGTATGGCTCATTTGCTAATGGCTGTCACTGAAGCCTACATCCTGGTCTGTGAAGTGGCAGGGCTCTGCTGAGTTACATGCATCTGAGGTCAGTGTGATCCCAAGTAAAATCCTTTCCCCTGAATTATGGCTTCTCACTGACCCGATGGGTTACTTGCTAATTGCACTTGGTCCCGGTACTGGTTTGTTCTATCCAAGCAAGTTAAAGAGCGCTTATGCCCTAACAGCCCTGCCTGGTGCCATCATGCCAGGTGTTCAGCAGTATTTCACTAGATAGCTTCTAAACATACCTGGCTCCCTAATCCTTCCCATGATTGTATTCAATAAATACTGGATGTGCTTGGGGGCCTTTGTCTCATCCGCAGCACTGATCAGGTCCCAAGACCAAGTTTCTTCATTCTAAGTCTCGTTTCCTGTCTATTCTTTACTTTCCCTTGTGCTGTGGTGCCTCGCAGGAGGGCAGAACCCACTGCAGAGGTTCTCTGGCAATGTCCCTTTCCCCGTTCCCTATGCTGGTATGGTTGACAACAGAGATGACATGTTACAGAACTGATGGTAGTAGCAGCATATTTTTTTATTAATACAGTTTGACCAAGTGGTTTTAGAGTAGCAACAGCTTCTTTCTCAGACTGTATTTCCGTTGTGTGGTTCTGGAAGTTATTTCTATAATGCTATCTGGAGTCTGTTTTATAACTTTCCTGATTAAAGAGTAAACTAATATCTCTCAAAAATATACTTAAACTAGCCACAATAGACTTTCTCATGCTCAATAATTTGTGCCACTGATGTATTTCAAGTGACTAGTGATGAGTCAAGCTAAGAAGGATAGTAGCCAGACTTGACAGAAGGAAATGATTCAAGAATCATGCAAATGATTTTTGAAAGCAACACTGCCTCTTTCAGGCTAAAGTATACCTACTAGCTTGAATTTATCTTCATGTGATATGGCTTAGCATCCATGTATATCTCTCCCAAATACTCCGTGGTTTCATAAATTCAAGGAAGGAAAATATTTCCATCTTCATCTTGAAATACTATATCTCTATTAATTCAACCTCTGATTTTATGATCTCATTGGCTAAGCACATCTTTCTGCTGACCCAAACTATGCTTATTTTCATCAAAATCCCTAAATTCTGCTCATATAGGGTGGGCTATGTCTTTACTGCCTCAAAATATTCTGGTTAAATTTTAATACATGTCATTATTATGAATCTGCAATCCCTTAAGTAGAATCAATTTTGAAATACTAACAAGATTGTTTATATTTGCAGCCAATCCAAAGAGAGTAGGTATAGTCTGCTCTGCTCCCAATGATATTTCTATATAACTATGTGCCTCTATTCAATTTGTAATGGCACACACTGCTGAAAGCATGCCACGAGAGTAGAATTATTTTGTAAGAAAGTAGGCAACACAGTAAAAGGAATGCCAAGATTATACACCTCAGAGAAATGTCAAGATTTGGTTGTAATCATGCATATCAAGGCTGGGGTAAACAAACTAGTCTGTAAAGAATCCTTGGTGGGGCCGGGGATTTAGCTCACTGGTTCCAGCGCCTGCATCGCAAGTGCAAGATCTTGAGTTCAATCCCTGGTACGCAGCCCCCCCCCCAAAAAAAATCCTGGGTGGAGGGAGGGAGAAAAAGGTAAGGGGATGAGAAAAACGTAAGGGGATGAAAATACATTGGGATGTATTAACGTACATGTACCAACTTCATCCACACAAGGAGTTGTAAATATTATGTATTGCAAACAGGTAAGAAAAAAAGAAAAGGAAGAAATGAAAAAAGAAAGAAAAAAGAAAACGGATCAAGAGATGGGAAGAGGGATGGAAGGAAAAGGGAATGAAAAAGGAATTAAGATGTGTTAAGTACATATACCAACTTCCCACAAAGAATGAAAACATCATGTACTACACACATGACGAATAAACTAAATAAAAATAATCCTAGCTATTAGTAACAATATTACCTCTCTGGCCTCAGTATTTTTAAAACCACTTTTCATCTTACCTCTTATGTTTTAATAATATTAGTTTGGTTGTAGCTTTGTTACACACACTACGCTGTTTAATATTTCCATTGTTTGGTTCACAATACTGGTCTCTCTGCCTGAAATATTATCATTTTCATCGTCCTCTACCTCTGAACTGCTGCTCCCCACCAAATTCATATTTGGATAACTGTTGTACTTCAAGACTGATCAACCACTAATTTTTTAGGATGATTTCCTCCAAAATTACTTGCTGGAAAATGGCTAAACTCACACCTTATTCTTCCAAATTAACTTTACTTACATTAAAATGATGTGATAAACACATCTTCTCAAAACTACAAGCTAACTGGGGACAGGAACTTACTTATCTTTGAACTCACATGCAAAAGTATAGTTCCTATAATGCAGTGCAAATTTAATAAATATTTGTTGAATCTATGTGGTATTTCTTTAAAAATTTTAAATTGCTCCAAAGTCATCTACATTTTTGTAAGTATAAATTTGATGCATAGGTCAATTGGGAGTGTGTATCACTCTACAATGACTCATTTCATTCTTGTAGAAATAAGAAACATATTACTAATTAGGCAGATAGTACTTCCAAATCATTATCTCCAGCCTTATAACACAAAAATAAAATTAAATAAAGCAATAGTCATAATTCAATATTAACTCTAGACAGCATAATTGAATATAAAACTATTTGTGTACACACTGAGTTCTTATAGTCAAAACACAAAAACAAACTTTTAGTATGTTTAACATATATTTAATGTATCTACATGAGAATATATTAAAAAATGTTGTTTGAAGTCTAAATAATTGACCACTTACAATATTTTTAAGCCACATTTGCAAATAATAAATTTTTTTTTCAATTTTCCCTTTACAAATTGCTCCATGTTTTCAACAAACATTGCCTTGTTTTATTTCAGTTTTCTTTTATGGTAATGGGGTTTGAAACAAGAGCCTCCTGCAAGCTAACCACATGCTCCACCACTGTGCTACAATCACAGTCCCAAACACTGTACAGTATTCTTAAAGTTATTACTGAGGAATTAAATGGAGTAGAATCAGACGAGAAAGTCAAAAGTTGAACCAGCTACCTACTAATTCATTTACATTCTCAATTCATTCTGTCTCTCCTCCTCCTCCCCTCTTCATCTCCTCCAAATGCCATAAACACATAAACAGAAGACAATTTTTAAATTAGTTTCCCTTTGTCTTCTAACATCACTTTCTATTGCGTTTTGTTTTTTGGTGGGGTTTTTTTTGACAGTACTGGGGACTGAACCCAGGCTCTTCACACTGCTACATCCCAACCCCCTCCCCCCTTTTTTTCTAATTTGAATCAGAATCTTGCTAAATTGCCCAGGCTGAATTCAAAATTGTTATCCTCATGCCTCAGCCTCCTAGAGTGCTGGTATTACAAGTGTGTGCCATAACGTCCAGCTTTTATTTTCCTATCTTTTCTAGTGTTATTCTATTTTGCTTTATGAGAGATAAATGTCAACCTTGTAGGTTTTAATATCTCTTTCTTCCCTGTAAGACAGAAGCAATGCTTCTTGGCCATTCTATAAATTTGCTATAAATTCTGTAAATTTTCTATTAATTGTTTCTGTTCATGCAACATATCTTTATTTCAGCTTAAGTCTTGATTTTCCAAAAGCTGTTTTTAAATCTGATCTTGAAGCTTGGATTGGTGGTGCATGCCTATAATCCCAGCTCTCTGGGAGGCTGAGGCACAAAAATTCCAAGTTTGAGCCCAGCCTGGAAACTTAGCACCTTAGGGAGACCCTGTCTCAAAATGAAACATAAGGGCAGGGGATTTAGCTCAGCGGTTTCGCCGCCTGCTGCCCAAGCGCATGGACCAGAGTTCGATCCCCGGTACTGAAAAAGAAAAAGGGAGGGCCGGGGATTTAGCTCAGTGGTTCTTCCAGCTGCCTTGCAAGCACAAGATCCCTAGTTTGATCCCTGGTAACAACAACAACAAAAAAAAAAAACATAAAAAGGATTGAGGATATAGCAGCTCAGTATGAAGGCCCTGGGTTCAATTCCCATAATCCCCAATACTACAAAAAAATTTTTTTTAATTTGCTTCCTTCCTTCTGTCTCTTAATAATAATTATTCAAGTACTCTCCTACTTCTAGGTTGAGGGATCTGTACCTCTGAAGAGAATGAAGTAATGACACCCTACCTAAAAATATATCCTCACATGAACAATGATTATAATTACTGTTATGGTTTAGATCTCAAGTGTCCCCTAAAAGTATCATGTATATAGAAGGTGATTGGATCCTGGTGGCCCTATACTCATCAATGGATTCATCCACTGATAAATTCAGTAGCTGAGTGTGCTATTAGGAGGTAGAGCCTGGATTGGAGATGGGTCATTGGGGATATGACCTGGAAACGTGTATTCTTGTCCCTAGTTCCTCCCCTTCCCTCTCCTTCCTGGCTTCCATGGGCTGAATACCTGTTCTCTTTCAAATGTTACTCCATAACATCTCTGCCTTGGAGTCAGCAGACCACAGACTCAAACTTTGAACCAAAACAAACTTCTCCTCCGTTAATTTTCAGGTGTCTGGTATTTTGTCCCAGTGATAGGAAAGTGACTAAGATAACTACATTTAATTATTGTAAGGTTTTAAATTAATAGATTTTATAACATTTATTTAAATTAATTCTTTTGTAAAAGGATGTCCATAATTATTCTCACTTCTATGAGCTAGAAAGAACAAAACAATGAATGAACACAACATTTCTTTTTTACATTCCAATGAAAATATCAGGAGTTTCTAATAATTAAACAATTGGCCAGTTCTACCTGGCATTAATAACTACCTCATGTTTTCAAAATATCCAGTTAACTTCACCTATATAGACTGCAGCCACATAACATATAAGAGCGTAGATGGAAAACAAAGTTAAAGCAATGTCCAAATACACTATTTCTGAAAACAGTATGAAACCAAAGGCAGAAAAGGTATGATTATTAAGTGAATGTTACTGAGTAGAACCCAAAATTTCTTCATTTACTTCTGCTTTCAAGGCCCTGTTGGAAGCATCCAACCTTGAACACCTACACATGCTACTTTACCATCAGGAGGGTAAATCCAGAACACATATTTCAATATTAGAAAATACAAATATAGGGCCGGGGATTTAGCTCTGTGGTTCCGCCGCTTGCCTTGCAAGCACAAGGACCCGAGTTCGATCCCCGGTCCAAAAAAAAAAAAAAATACAAATATTATTTTCACTCTCTTGTAATCCTTAATCCTGAGCTTAATTTTCAATCAGTGGTTTCCAAAGTTCAGAGATTACATAAATGATCCTCTGGGGTTTGAGAATTTCTGATTATTCTTCAACAAATAAAAGAAAGTAAGATTTACTAAAGTTTAGCATAAGAGTAATCCCTGACTCTCTCATGGGATTTGTAAGTTCAAATGGTACATGAGGTAGCTTAGGGGAACAGTGGGGTATTCACAATACAGATTTCTTTCACTGTACTACAACATACTGTAACTGGCATGTACCAGGTAAGATGGAGTTACTGATTATACTATCTGGTTTTAACTAAATTAACCTTCACAAAATGAAAAAGTAGCTCTAAATGTTCCCCGCAAAGACAAAGGATTGAGAATAGTATAATACCAATAATGCAAGCACAAAGGAACAAGAACTGTTAGACTGTTACATCTCCTTATAATTCTTAGTCCTTTGTCTATCATCACACAGTAAAAGCAACAAAGACCTAAGGCTAAGAAGTTGTTCTCACAAGACTGAAATTATTAAAAA
>NW_004624851.1:3363044-3380762 GCF_000247695.1 Heterocephalus glaber | reverse complement strand
AAAAGACTAACTTACAGAATAATCTGAAATTATTAAAAAAAAAAAAAAAAAAAAGACTGAAATTATTAAGGTAACTATTTAAAATAGATTTGAGCATCAATCGCCAGTGATGACCCTCACTTTATGTGTATATTATACTCAAAATATTAGCTAATTACAGCATAAAGGCACCTCAAAATAGCAGGCCCACTTGGGAGATCCTATTTCAGAATCACTAATGGGGTGATAATGGATGACACTAGGCAACACTCTGAAGATGAAAGGAAAACCAGTTAGGGAGCTATCTTAGGAACCACAAGAGACAACTAAAGAAGGATACCAGAACTGGTCCCTGTGGCCACTGCGATGCAGAAATAGGAGAAACTGAAGAAGACTGGGGAGCGCATCTATGGAACAGCGTTCAAGGCCAAAAACCAGGAGACCCATGAGATTGTGGCTCTGAAGTGGATGATGTTGGATGATGACGATGAGGATGTACCCAGTTTAATCCTCCAGGAGATCTACCTACTCAAGAAGATAAAACACAAGAACATTGTGAGACTTCCGAGTGATAAGAAGCTGACTTTGGTTTTTGAGTTCTGTGACCAGAACCTGAAAAAGTATTTTGACAGCTGTAATGGTGACCTCGATCCTGAGATTGTGAAGTCATTCCTCTTCCAGGGGCTGAAAGGCCTAGGATTCTGTCACGGCCGCAATGTGCACAGGGACCTGAGGCCCCACAACCTGCTCATAAACAGCAATGGGGAGCTGAAATTGGCTGATTCCAGCTTGGTGTGAGCTTTTGGGATCCCAGTCCAGTGCTATTCTGCTGAGGTGGTCACACTGCGGTACTGTTTGCTAGATGTCCTTTTTGAGGCAAAGCTATACTCCATGTCCATCAACATGTGGTGAGCCGGCTGCATCTTTGCAGAGCAGGCCGATGCCAGGAGGCCTCTTTCCCTGGCAACGACGTGGATGACCAGCTAAAGAGGATCTTCTGGCTGCCAACCAAGAAGCAGTGGCCTGTCATGATCAAGCTGCCAGACTATAAGCCCTACCCAATGTACCCAGCCACAACATCCCTGGTGAACATCATGCCCAAGTTCAGTGCCACAGGGAGGGACTTGCTGCAGAACCTACTGAAGTGTAATACTGCCCAGAGTATCTCAGCAGAGGAGGACTTGCAGCACCTCTACTTCTCTGACTTCTATCCCTCTTAGGCTCTAGGTCCCCTGGCTGCCAGGCTGGGGCCTGGCCTATTTAAGCCCCACGAGGGAGGGGAGGAGGGCCAGGGAGTTTCTGAGGTCCAGCTCTGCTGGTCCCAGCCTGGATGGAAGCACCCTGGCCCGGGGTCCTCACACCCTCCATGGACTTAATTTAATTTCATAAACTGGATCCTTTCCCACACAAAAATAATTAAAATAAAATAAAGAAGGATACCATCTAAACTAAGATTCTAAAAACATCTGGAGGACATATATGTAACAGCCATTATGAGAGCAGAACCAGTGGGATTTGATATAGAAGTGAGTGAGAAAAACGAACAGAGTAGAAAATGATCCAGTAGTGTTAAACTGAAGAGAACTGGACTATGGCAAGGCCACTGGTGAACACTTTAACTATTTTAGAATTGCAAAAACTAGTAACCAAACTGACAAGCAGATTAAAGCTGTAACTGTAAACTCTGAGTGAAGAGAAGAAAGAAGACTTTAAAAGATTAAAATTGTTATTAAAGAGTCTTAAGAAATGTTTCTGTTTTTGTTATTGCCATTATTTTCAGCAATTAAGATAGGACAATGAGCGGTAAAAGGAGGGACTTCCAGGTTATCATGATATACTGGAAACTAAATAAAGGGCTTATCTGATAAGGAAAGGAATACTGAAAACATTTATAAAATTGTTCATATAGAATTTATAGGGATAAGTGAGACAGAAATTTAAATTAATGAATTACAGATCAGGAACTCCAGCTCTTCTCTGGTCAAGACAAACAATGTAATATGCCCCAATGCCTCATTTCTTCCTTCTAACATAAACTGCCAAATTTTAAAAAATATATATTTATTATCTAATATAAGAAATAATTTAGATCACAAGCTAGAAAATATAATAAATATGCTAAAAATGCAAGCTGTATGACTAATGCTAATAGAACAAATGGACAAAATAATTTCTCTGTTCCCCTAACTGCCCACTCACTCCTTGCCCCGAAAGAACTGTGGACTTAGGCCTGTTTTGCTTTGTAGATATAAACATATAAATGAGTTAACTGAAACTTTAATCAATGTACCAGAAACTAGAGAACAGAAATAAGTAAGTGTCCCTGCTTTTAGGAACTCATAGTGTAAGAGAGACAAGTAAGGATGCTTTAGCTCAAAAAAACTGTTACTTTTACAAATACTTCTGTTGCATAAATGAGTTTTTGTTCTGTCCTTTGCATGATGAACACATTCCACACAAACACACCTACTTAAATCCACTGCTATACTGGGGACACGTACTTTCAAAACTACAACAAAATTAGAGCTCTAACTTACCATCATTTTTTCAAAGAGATCCAGTACTTCTTTTTCTGACAAATTCAAAGATCGTTCGTCATATAATGGCTGAGCTGCTGGAAACTCACTCATCGAGACTTGAGAATCAATAGGATGTTGAATAAGAGGTTTTTCTTTTTTGACTGTAGATTTTCTAAAACTTGTAATTCGGTCACGCTGAAAACAGAAAAAATAAAAAGCCCTAAGCAAAAGATCAAGAACCATGAACATGAAGAATTGAAACATCAAAATGTCACTTATTGTAATATATATTATTACTGTCTCTTGACAAAATGTTATTTTAAGCAGCAAGCTCCAGTTGGAGATTGTACTGTTTTGAAACTTTGAAACAGGACTTCAGTTTCAAAAGTCTAGTGGTGAAAAGTATTCCTCAAAAGTAAAATTTAGTCCCTGGTCATGTCTGTTTTGCACAATTAAGTAGGTGAAAAGAAAATCAAAATGGTGTGGTTGTTTCAGGGAGAATTTTTCTTTGGTGCTAACTTTATGAAAAAAAAAAAGAAAATAGAGCTACTGATATCCAATTCTAAGAGGAAATTATGTAAAGTTTTTCTTCAAATGCAAAAACTGTGACATATATATATGAAAAATTTGTCAGTGTAGTAGTTAAGTAGAGTGGCTGATAGCATGAACTCTGAAACCAGATTAGGTAGGTTTGAGTCCAGTGTTTTGCATTAACTGAGTAGCCTCATCAACCTTGGCTGGTCACTCTGCTTGTTTCCTCTTTTATAAAATAGGGATAGTATTGTTACCTATACCATAGGGTTATTGGAGATTTAACTAATATACTTAGTGAACTCAGTTGCTATTTATTGTTGCTGTTGTTACTATTATTATTTTCTCTCAGATTTTTCTTCCCCCAAAAGTGGGGACAATAAGGAAGCAAAACAAAAATAAAAACATCACCTTTTGCATTTACTGGTAACATAAACAGAAATATTTTATTCTTATAAATACTATTATTACTATAAATACTATTGATACTGATTTTTGAACCATTCATTCCATGTACAATCTCTAAAAAATAAGCTTGCTCTTTTACAGAAAATATCAGTTCCATAAAACAGGCCCACTCTATTTTAAACCACAAAACAATGGACATCAAAAATTAGTAATGTACATAAAACTGAATGTAACTCAGTTTTATTCTAGTTTCTGTTAGGAAGCACATGCATACCATAGCTTGTGTTAAATAAGCAGATACATTAGATATGAGAACAGTGCATATTCCCTGCCATGTTACCAGAGTTCTTAAAAATTACTTCAACAATACAAAAGGCATCACAGATGTTATTACCATAGCTTATGTAAAATTATATTCATCTTTCCACACTATAAGAATGTATCTTTTATTACATTGATTCAAAGAACACTTTTTAAACTAAAAGGTGTACTTTGAAAAAAAATATGCTGTTTTAAGCAGCTTATTTAGGATTACAAAAATGAACTAAATATGTAGTTGCTTACAGAGAGATAATATAAACCAGTGTTTTAGAGCTAGGAAGAAATATGAAAAATCATCTAGACCAACTCCCTCGTTTCACAGAAAAAATAACATATCTAAATTCAAGAGCCCCTGCTTCCTATCGTGTCTTCACATTAACTTAAAATTCATTTCTTTGAATTATTTTACATATGTGCTGCAGAAGTGAGCACTCTTTGAATTATTTTGAACTATATTTTCAATTTTTTTAACTCTTAGAGGGAATTACATTGGTCAAGGAAACAAAAATTAGGTAATCCCAAATAAGCTGAGTACATATCCAATAATCAAAATTCAATAAAAAATATAGTGGACATGAAAGCATTTAAATATGCAATTGACCATTATATTAACATATCTCTTTTCCATTTCCTTTATAACACTTAGTATTTACCTTCATAGTACTAACATTTCTACTAAGTAGCAGTATTACTAACATAAGAGTTGATCTTTCACTATGTTCTTCATTTCTATCTTTAAAAGTTCTACTTTCTGTTAGGGAGCATTTCATTTTTCATTTTCAGCTGTATCTTGCTAAGAAAATGAAGTCAAACTGCATACTTTCATCTCCTTAGAGTGCTAACACTATTTTACATTATTTGTAGGTAGGTAATTTCACACAGAAAAATACTGACATTGCTTAAAATACCATTGTTAAAAGTTTAGCTATAAAAGGGCACATTTAAATTTTGAGCCCATAACTTTTTTTTGTTTCTTTTTGTTTTTTTTTTTTTTGGTACCAGGGATTGAACTCAGGTCCTTGCACTTGCAGAGTAGGCAGCGGAACCACTGAGCTAAATCCCCAGCCCTGAGCCCATAACTTTTAATAAGTTTTACTATGATAGACACAGCTTGAAAATATTTAAGGTTTTTAAACTCAATAGCATATATCTGACTAGAAAAATGAACTTAATTTCCTTTCTAATTGAAATTAATTTCTGGCAATATTAGTGTTTAACATATTTGCAATTTACTTGGCTATCGAAAAAGGAAATATCTAGGGCTGGGGATTTAGCTCAGTGGTGCTGCCGCCTGCCTCTCAAGGTCCTGAGTTGGATCCCAGGTAACAACAACAAAAAAATGTCTATATTTTCCAGTTAAATATACATATAGAATTTTAAAAAGCATTTGGTAATGGAATATATTAATATATGATGATATGAAAATTTTGTTGGGATATCACACAATTGTTCATGCTAACATTCAGAAATTCTACTATATTTTGTAAACATCCTCATATTTTATATCTTACATATGTCAATGCTTTAATGTCCACCCATTTTAATAAAAAAGTAACATACATAAGTAATATAATAACATGCTTCTAAGACCACCTTACCACATCATCTGCCAAAGTTTTTATTTGAATGTTCTATTAAAATCAAAAGGAAACAAAAACAAGAAATGCCAGTCAGACAAGAGAAACTCATAGATCAAACAACATAAAAATTGAATGAGCCTCATTTTTTATCAATAATAGTAAAAAAAGGAACTAGAACGCTTAGTATATAAGCAATATAATCTTTACAAAAGAAAAACAACTTTTTAGAGACTAAAAATGAAGGTGGGGGGTATGTATTTATTTTTAAATATAGATTCCAAGATCCCAAAGCAAAATGTGGACCATGCATCACTATCATAATGTTCAAATATGAGAAAAGATACAGCAAAATCAGAGGGCCTTGCAAGTTTTTTTCATTTTTTTGTTTGTTTTTGGTTTTTTTTGGTACCGGGGATGGAACTCAGGTCCTTCCGCTTGCGCAGCAGGCAGCGAAACCAATGAGCTAAATCCCTGGCCCAATCATGTTTTTAATATTTCTAAATTTTTTAATTATATGGAAATTTCTTATTTCTGATACTTTTATTGGTGTTATGTTTGCAGTAAATAATTACATTGGGGGAAATGGTACGCTCATATAGTATAAAATACCTAATTTTTAAAAAATGTACAATTAGGAAAATATCAAATTAAATATTAGTACAACATAATGAAACAGCTTGATCTAAGAACTCAGTGTTACATCCAATGGAGATTTAAAGGACAGATATTTTTTCTTTTTTTTTTTTTTTTCTGAGACAGGGTCTCACTATGTAGCTCAGGTTGGCCTTGAACTCACTATGTAGTCCAGGCTGTCCTCAAACTTATGGTGATCCTCCTGCCTCAGCCTCTCAAGTGCTAGGACTACAGGCATACACCACCACATCTGGTCTAAAGGACACATTTATAAACATTTTAAATACTATTGAATTTTGTGATTCTGTTAATATATGGCAATTTCCCAAAATCTATCCATTTTTTTGCACATGCATTTCTACTTCTAACACTATACTGAGACTCCTTGGAAATGGTGTATTCTAGCTAAATTAGAGTGCTTAATAAAAACTGCAACATATACGGGCATCACTACTTGAATTATTATTATACAACAAAATCAATCCCTAACAATTCAGTAATCTTGCATGATTAAGGAGATACCTCAACATGTTACATTAACATTTGATCAGTATGAAGCTCATTTTTTTTTTTTTTTTTTGGATTTTTTGGTACCAGGGATCGAACTCAGGATCTTGCGCTTGCAAGGCAGGCACGGTGCCACTGAGCTAAACTCCTGGCCCTGAAGCTCAGTTCTTACTCTATATTGCTAGTGTGACACTTAATGATGGGGGTATGTTCTAAAAACTGTATATTAAGTGAGCCATCATTGAGTAAACACCTTATAGTGTATTTAAACTAAGAGGGCTACGATGTCACTAGGTGATATGTTACAGGACCACCATCATATATGTGGTCCCATCACTGGTAGAAACTTCATTATGTGGTGCATGATTGTACACTGAAGAATCAACTAATAGATGTATGTAAAAGGAAACAGATTTGATTAACTGTCTATTAGGAATTGGATTTAACCTTTCTTCCACATTTCATACATTTATTTCTTACAAAAGAAGCTGAATAATGCGTATTAACTTGGTTGTGAATGTTCAAATTCTTTTTTACTAGGAAAAAATACAGTCATCTTCCTGGTGATGATTCCATTACAGTTTTAAGTAAGTGAGAATTGATGGGTCTCAGGATCTCAGAAAACTGTTTTCTAATATCACCAACCCTGTGCTGTTAAAAATCATCCTTCCTTAGATCAGCTAAGGCAAATATACTAGTATACCTATAGCTCTTTTTCTACTTTGAATCTTTTGATTTCCTCAGAAATCTAAACTTCTAATCTCTGTATTATATTTCATCACAAACTCCAATCAATCTTTATTGCTATGGAAAAAGGAAAGAGAAGGATTTATTTATACCAGAACTAAAGCCATTTCAAGAAAGATGATTTCACCCTAGAACTCTCTATACTAGCTATTTTCTGTTTAGCTTTTCTCCTGGTTACATAAAACTTCAATCCATTATGACAAGCTTCATGATTTCTTATAATGCAAAATCAGACAAAGAAATGCCAAAGTACCAAGAGTGCCTGAATGAACCTCGGTACCATCTGGGTATATTCCTGTCCACCTGAGTTTTTGAGACAGATGATAGAGTTCTTCAAGAAACTCCTGCTTTTCATTTTGTTTGCATCTTTTAGGGTTATAAACTCAAAGGCTGGAAACACATCTGTACTATATCTCCAAAGCAAGGACATAAATTAAAGGAAAATACAATTTGCTGTAGTCAAAATCTCTACATTAATATACAAGTCAGAAATCCTTCAAATCTATAAATCAACTGAACACATTGACAGTTTAATCATAGATGACTGTTTAAATGGGAAAAAAACTTGCTACTGATATGTCCATCTGGTTTTTTGGAAGGAGATTTGAATCTTCTATTCTGTCCCCACTACTCTTTTTGGAATTAACATAATGTGGCCAAAGTTCTCATTTAACAAATAAGAGGATAACATTTATGTTAATGGTACCACCTGCACTCCATTTGTTACAGGTAAGACTTCCATGTCACCTTTGTCTTCTTCTTTATTCCCAAGAGTCAAACAATTAGCTTTCCAGTCCCATGATAATCTTGCTGCAATCCAGGGACCTGGTTTAAGCCTCCATCATCTCTCTTTGTGGGGGGGGGGGGGCTTTTTTGAGAAAGGGTCTTGCTCTGCCGTTCAGGCTGACCTTGACTACATGCCTCAGCCTCCCAAGTGCTGGGTTTACAGACTTGTGCCATCATGCCCGGCTAAGCCCAAATCATCTCTTATCAGATTTCTGTACTAACCTCCTAACCTATCTCCCTGCCTCCATCTTTGCTCTCCTACAGCTTATTTTTGAACATACCAAAGTGATACTGTGAAAACCAGTCAGATTATGTAAATCCTCAGTTCAAAACTTCTCAATGACTATTTTCTCTCCCACTCAAAATCAGTCATTATTACCATGGCCTATAAGCCCCTATGGATTTGCACACTCCCATATCTTTCTGACTTCATCTTCCTACTGCTCTCCATTCATCCAGTTCCAGCCCCGGTGACCACCTCACTACATCCCAATAAGGCAATAAGCCACAAGCATTGGCTCTTCCCTCTGCCAGGAATTGCCTTTTCCATTATCCATACATCTTACTCCCCTTATACTCTTTGCAGGGTTTTGTGAGTCCTATTCTGTCCATCATATTTTAAATGGAAACATTGGCCTCCTCTACACATTCCCGGCACTCCTGACTTGCTTTAACATGCTCTGCTTTTCCTTTCTTTCCAATAGGACTTAACACATTGAACAAAATAACTTTTCCTTTTTTGGTCTGTTTTTTCTACTAAAAAATATGAGCTTCACAAGACAGAGATTTTTGTCATTTTGGCATTGTAACATATCCCCAATGTCTAGAGCTGTGATTGGCAAATTGGAGCTTAAGAAATATTATGAATGATACTCATACTCCCATGCATATTCAATGATGACCAATAAAAACTAATATCCTTAATAAGGCACTCAAAGCTCTGTATGATTTGGCCCTAGGCTACCTTATACTTCTCTTCCCTTATGAGCCCTGTGCTCATAAAACAAAAATGGAAATCCTTTTCCTAGTGTATGCCCCTTGATGTCCTCTTCGTGTCTCTAATGTTCCCTCATTTTGCTACATATGTTTCTAGTTCTAGAGTTTAATCTGAATGTTCCCTTTTTTTTTTTTGTCTCGGTACCAGGAATTAAACTCAGGACCTTGCACTTGCCAGGCAGCCACTGAGCCACTGAGCTATATTCTCAGCCCCAAGTTTCCTATGGATGTAAAGTTTAGTGATAAATCAAATGTAGACCCCAAATCAAAAAGTACTAGAAGAGGACAGTGCTTTGTTTTATTCCTAAAGAATTTTTTTTCAACAGATATTTGCAGGAATGATAGAATATGCCAAGTCACATAGGAAATTATATTCATTTTAAAAATTATTCTGATTACATGTGATAAAGAACCATTAAAAAAACACTGGTCTGGAGTTCTTGATTCATACTTCAGTTCATTCAATAAACAGTATATATCCTGTTTAACTGTTGCATATTTATCCTAATATGAATATTTTCTCAAACCTTTTTCCCATATAAAAATCTGGTTTCATAAAGGGTCATATTTTGCAAATATAATAATATTATTTAGAGTTCTTCTTTATAGCTGTTTGGGAAAGAGACAAATGTGGAGTATTGAAAAAGAAAATCCTTGGGCCAGGGATTTAGCTCAGTGGTGCCTCGCAAGCGCAAGGTCCTGAGTTAGATCCCTGGTACCAAAAAAAAAAAAAAAAGAAAGAAAAAGAAAATCCTTAAGCAGATATGAAGAGACTATTCACAAGTGATAATTCTGGGCCTATGCAGATTAAAGATGCATTGAAAAAACTGTATATGTTGCAATTAAATGATGTGCACTAGAAAAGAAATAATGTCTGTCACATAACTGGTTTGAAGTCTTAATTGAAAAAAGAGATTTGAGGGGCCAGGGATTTAGCTCAGGGGCACCGCACTTGCCTCACAATTGCAAGGACCTGAGTTCAATTCCTAATGCCAAATAAATATGTAAAATGTTACTTTAAAAAAAGAGAGAGGGCCGGGAATTTAGCTCAGTGGTTCCGGCACCTGCCTCACAAGCGGAAGGTCCCGAGTTCGATCCCCAGTAGCAAAAAAAGAAAGATTTGAGGGGCTGGGCAGGGATTTGGCTCAGTGGTTTTGCCGCCTGCTGCACAAGCACAAGGACCCAAGTTCGATGCCAGGTACAAAAAAAAAAAAAAAAAAGATTTGAAAAGACCCCATCACAGCAAAAAAATACATAGAAGTTCAAAGAATCATAAGAAGTTGTTTTTTGACAAATTAAATCAATCCTTTTTATGTGAACTCTTTAAAACACATTTGAGGGTCTGGGGATTTAGTTCAGTGGTTCCACCGCCTGCCTCGTAAGCCCAAGGTCCCGAGTTCAATCCTCAGTACCAAAAAAATAAACAAATAAAATATATTTGAAAATGGTTGCATTAAAATACATTTTCAGGACTGGGGATATAGCGCAGTGGTAGAGCACTCACCTAGTACACATGAGGGCTTGAGTTTGATCCCCAGCACCACAAAATAAATAAAATACATTTGCATTTATAGTAATGTTCTTCAGGGATAAGCTCTCAAATTTCATATGAATGGAATTTATGTAGGTATATGCATCTCTTCCTCATACCACACAGAAGTAAACATAGATTTTATTCCTGTGTACAAACTATACAGCTTAAGGAGTTTCTTAAAAAAAAGATTTATGGAGTTTAAAAACAAAAATTAAAATGACCCAATAACTTTATTAGAATCAATTCCTTGAATTAAAAGCACTGATTAAAGTCATTTAACTTTTTATTATGCAAATCTAAGGATAATGGTCATTACAATGAGGGCAATAGCACCAAGTAGAGTGACCATATATTTTCATTAAAATCAACTCTGGAAAAGCAATCAGATTGTGTAGTATTCAAGCAACCAGAGTTTATTAAAATTCATTTATGATCAGCTATATTAAATATAACTTATTATATTATATGAATATTGTATAATTATAAAAGTATCACTCTAAAGTCTTAACCCCATAAGAATAAGAAAAATGGCTGACATAAACTAATGCTAAAGTTCTGATTTCAATGCAAGAGATCATTATTTCAAGAAAATTAAGTTTTAATTTTCTCAATCAGGCAGAAATTAACAAAAACAGCAAGATGGAAAGATTCAACTCTCTTACAGCTAATGTTACATAGTAATACACTGTTTAATAACACTGTGTAATTACTGTAATACCACAGAAACTGGATAACTAAATTGCCTATACTGTAATTCAAAGGCCTCATACTAACTCAAAAACTTAGTCACACTAGTTGATAAATTTTATTCTCTTTTAAGGAAAATCAATAATTGGTCATTACAACAAAGAGGAAGTAACAATTACTGACCCAGCTTTAAGTTTCTTGCTTTCCAAGAAAGGTAAGAGAAATGGGACACAGTGAAAACCAATTAACTCAATTGAACAAATATTTGAGCACCTACCATGCACCTGTTCAACACTGGGCACTAGGAATACAAGATAAACAAAATAAATGTGTTTTCTTCCTTTGTGGAGGTTGAAGTTTAGTTGAAGATCAGAGAAAAGAAAGAACAATCACAATAAAAAGATGCTGGGACATTTGACAAGGCAGTACTCTACTTCATCCTTCACATACTTTCCAAGTTAGAAAGATCTTGAAGAAACTGATCAATACCAGTCAGTGATCCAGATTTTGATTTCTCTGGAGGACATACCTGCCCAATACCTACTCAGATCAGTGGCAGTCACAGATGGCAGTAGATACTATTCAAAAGCTTACCTTCCAACTTTTCAGATTCTGTACTCTGAACTTTAAAAAGCAGTAAGACCAATGAAGGTAATTCAATGCTATTCAAGCACCTTGTAACTGAGCTGAATACCCTTGTAAAAGCATTCAAATGCTTTGTTATAAAGAGATTTTTGTGTTAGTTGAGTACCTCTTGGAGTTGTGTTCATTTCACCAAGAAAACCACCTATGAGTATAATCGATTTTTTTGAAGTGAGCTGACTGTAGAGGTTTGCTTCTAAGAATGACGAAGAAAACTAATTTTGGCTTTCATAATCATTGAAATGTTTACTGTCTATATTTAAAATTATCCCAAAACATTCTTTCATCTCCTAACAGTAAGGGTAATTGTCAGATATCCACATATCTATCATCTTAGGCACTGATGTTCTCTACCACCATTAGCACTTAAAAAATGATAGATCATTGGGCCGGGGATTTAGCTCAGTGGTTTCACCACCTGTTGCACAAGCTCAAGGACCCGAGTTCGATCCCCAGTACCAAAAAAAAAAAAAATGATAGGTCAATTGGCAGTGTGCTAGGCACTGGGGTTTTAAAAAGACATGGCCCTGCCCTCAAAGCTCAAAAGACTACTGCATTTCCCCCAAAATGAGAAATAACTGGAAGATAAGCCCTAGGTGGATGACTTTTTGGGATGTTCATAATATAAGCCTTACCCCCAAAATAAGCCCCAGTTAAGATGGTCAGCCAGACTAATTCATTGAATATGTCCATTGTAACACATGACAGATGTACTTGAATTATAAAATAACAAGATATAATGAGATATAAATAATATTAGATGTCAATACTTAAAATAAATGATAATATAGATTATAATTAAGTATTTGTAAATACCCAAATGGGTGCCTTTGGACGAGAGGTCAACATCTAACTGAACAGGTGAACTCAAGACTTATTGCCAAATGACCAATCAGAGTACAGACACAACACATCAATACTTTGCACACTTGATGAACAGATGTAGTTGTGTCTAATATGAATCTTCATAATTCAATACATCGTATGTTATAACAGATGTGCTTAACACACTCGTGTGAAATAAACGGTTTCTGAATTTTGGTGCCTGCAATTTTCTGTTGCTTTTGTGTGGACCATCATTCTTTCATCATTTTTGTTGCCACCCCTATCTCATGAGTCTTCAATTAACACTTGATTTAAGGGAAACTTTGTGAAGCCTAGCCAATAAGAGGTTGTGAGTTGGGTGAAGAATTCATGGGTTAAAATCACTGACCACTGTGTTGCCAATGCACTACGTACAAGCTACCTGGACAAGTACTCACTTAAGGAGAGCTCTACAGCTGAACATAATAGATTGGGGCCAATGGTTCTAAAGGAAATGGAGTCGCAAAAAAAAAAAAAGGAAATGGAGTTGCAAGAAATTCAGGCCAGAATTCATGGTTTGGACAGTTATGATGTTCCAGAAGAAGGTGATATGACTGTATTTGAATAACTAGATTTTTATACATGACTATAGACTTTTGTACATAAAGAAATGAATATAGAGTGCTGTACATGAAAAAATAAGACATCCTCTGAAAATAAGCCCTGTTGTGTCTTTTGGAGCAAAAGTTAATATAAGTCCAGGGAAATGTGGTAATAGTTGAGAACATGAATCTAAGACATTATTCTCTAATTCTCCTCCATATTTTGCTAATGTTAACATCTCAAATTGTCCATTTCATCATTTTAATAAAATACTTTTATATTTTTGTAACTATAAGCACATTATCTCAGAAATACTGTCAAATCAAAAGCCTTAAGTTTTAACCCATAAGAGTCCTTTACAAATCAAAATTCTATGCATCATTTTTATGACAAGAAAAAATTCCTTTTGGGATTTTCTTTACAAGATGCTCTTTAATTTATAAAGAACAAAATGTTTATATAAAGGAGGTGAACCTGTGACATTATTGTAGACAGCTAAACTAGTTAGAAAATGCAAGACCAGCCTCTCAGCACAGAAGCTAACTGTGGCCCAAGGCTTATTCACTACAGGCCAGGCTTTAAGAAAAAGAACAACTACACCCAGGATCTTCCCCTGCCCTTGAACAGCAGTGATTGATATTCTAAACAGGCATCAATCACCTTGGATGGGGACCAAATCCTCCCTAGCCTATTCCTTCCAGGAAATTCTTGTTCCTTCCCTGTACTATTGCTACCTGGCTAGCTTCCCCATTTGATCCTCATTTAATGAATATTAATTAAGTGACTATATGTTGTAATCTTATTGGTTGATCATAGTTTTGTCCCACCTCATGATTTCCCACTGTATCAATATTACCTAAGTGACTATATTTGTAATCTTATTAGTTTACTGTAGTTTCCTCCCAACTTGTACCCACCTCACCTCGTGGCTTTGCTCAATAAAACACCTTTGAGAAGCAGTGGGGGCAGGCAACCCACTTTCAGGTCCCCCTTCCATCTTAGAGAAAAGCTATCTTTTTCCCAATAAATTCTTTCTACTCAACCTCTAGAATTCATTCTTCGATTTTTGAGAACACAAACTCTGCATGTCTGGACATCCAGCAAATTGAAAGCTGTATTTCCCTTACATTATTTGGGTTATTTTGAGGTCCTATATGATCCATAGATCATACACCCTATATCAACACCACCATAGGGGTCCAGTTTTCTTTATGAGGCAAAAGACTGTTACCAACTGGTGTAATACCCAATCTTGATTCCTCTTTTGCTCCCAATCCCCTCCCTGCTCTTAAACCCCCTCCCTTCCGTATTTACAAAAGTTTTCTTTCCATTTTTTTCCTTCTTTTCTCATTTTTCTTTTCCCTTCCTTCTCTTCCTCCTGCCCCATTCCCAGTTCCATTTCCCTTTTGAGCAATTTTTTTCAGCCTTTTCTTTCCTTTTTTTGATAAGGTTGGCTAAAAGTTTATCAATTTTATTTAATCTTTCAAAGAATCAACTCTTCAATCCATAGAATATTTGTATTGTTATCCTAGTCTCAACTGCATTAATTTCTCCTCTGATCTTTACAATTTACTCCCTCAGGCAAGCTTTGGGCTTGCTTTGTTCTTTCTCTAAAACTTTGAGGTTCAACATTAGGTTACTTGAGCTCATTCTGTTTTCCTGATATGAGAGTTCCCTGCTATGAATTACCCTCTTAGGAGTGCTTTCACTACATCCCATAAGTTGTGGTATGTTGTGTTGGCACTATCAATTAATTGTACTGTTTAATTTCTTCTTTAATTTCATTTGTGACCCATTGGTTCTTCCTGAGGGTGTTAATTTCCATGTGTTTACGGAGGTTTTATCGTTTCTTTTGCTGTTGAATCCCATTTTAATTGCACTATGGTCCAAAAATATTCATGGGATAATTTCAATTCCTTTCTATTCACCTAAGCATGTTCTATGGGCTACTGTGTGGTCTATTTTGGAGAGCCCATGTGCAGCTGAGAATCATGTGTATTCTGATGTTTTGGGGTGGAACACCTTGTAGATATCTCCTAAGTAAATTTGTTCACAAGTTTGGTTCAGTTCTGATATTTCTTTGTTGGTTTTTTTGTCTAGATGATGTATTTGTGACAGTGGAGTATTAAGGTCCCCGATTACAACTGTATTAGAGCTTATTAGATTTCTCATGTCCATTAATATTTGTTTTACATAGTTGGATGCACTGATATTTCGTGCATATTTACATTTGTTATCTCTTTTTCTTGGAGTTTTCCCTTAACAAGTATATAGTGACCTTTTTTGAATCTTTTGTTAAGTCCTGTTTTAAAGTTCTCATTTCATGCAAATACAATAGCTACCCCTGATTTTTTCTAGGTTCCTGTCATATGGAATACTGTTTTCCGTCCTCTTTCAGTCTATGAATTTCTTAAATTAAATGGGTTTTTTGTATGCAGCGTATTGTTGGATCTTTCTTGATCCACTGTGCCAGTCTGTTTCTTTTGATTCATGAAATGAGACCATTTACATTGATGGTTATAACTGATATGCATTGGCTTATCCCTGTCATATTTTTTTCCTGCTGTCAGTTCCTTGTCTTTCCCCTCTATTTAACTGCTTGTCTTGCCTGGTGGCTTCCTCCTACTGGTGTTCTTGGAATTGTGGCTTTCATTATCTCTTTCTAAAATGTCCTTCAGAACATTTTTTAGAGCTGATTGTTGGTTGTGAATTTCTTCAGTTGTTCTTTGTCATGGAAGTATTATTTCTCACCTGATTTCCAAAGATAGTCTTTGCTGAATACATCAATGTGGATTGGAGGTTTTTTCTTTTAGGGCTTGAAATACTTCATTCCAAGCTCTCCTTGACTTTAAGGGTGTGTGTTGAGATGTCTGCTGTGATTCTGATGGGCTTTCCTTTATAGATGATTTGTTTCTTTTTTCTAACAGCTTATAATATTCTATTCCTGTGCTGGATTTCTGGGATCTTGATTATGATATGCCTTCGTGTAGATTTATTTTGGTCATGAGTATTTAGAATTCTGTATGCTTCATTTATTTGTCTGTCAAATTCTTTTTTTGTGTTTGGGAAGTTTTCATTTGTGAACAGGTTTTTTATGGCATTTTTACTGTCTCCTGCTCTTTCTTTGACTCTGATCCATCTTATATTGTTTTATTTGTATCATATTGCAACTGTTAGATTGAATTTTTTATGGCTTTCAGTTTTTAAGATATCCTTCTTTTCATAGTTGGTAACAGCAATTGTATCTTCCAGATCTGAAATTCTGTCCTCACCTTGGTCTAAACAATTGTGCATATTTTCAGTGGAGTTTTTAATCTCCTGGATATCGTTTTGAATCTGTTTCACGAATTCCATTTATTTCCTTTGTTGGGTATTCATGGTTTCCATCATTTTCCTAAGCTTTTCTATTTTTTTAATCTGTCTTACTCTAGATTCACTGAGCATGTTCTTCATTTTGATTGTCTTTTCTTTTTTTACCTGAAAGATTTTCTCTATAGTCTCTTCTATCTATTTATTTACCTCTGCTATCATTTCAGATTGTTCAGGTAAGTGGCTTCCAATATCCTCTGTCCCATTGTCCCCTAGACTTGTACTGAGTGAGCTGCACATCTAGCATTGCATTTTGCTTCTATGCCTTGTCATTTTCTATTTTTTAATTTTATTTTGTTTTCTGAGTTGTTGCTTATAGATTTCTTATGGTAGAAAGCTTTATCATTAATATTGAGGCTTCTCCAAGAAATGCCTATTCCCCAAAAATGTCTTCTAGATGTAGGTGGTTCTTGGTCTTTGTGTCTATCCCAAGATCCTACCTTCCCAATCTATTGAGGATGAGAGATTGCTATCTATTTAGCTCAGCACCCAGTCCTTTGGTATTAAGACTATGGTGATGGTTGCGACCCCAGACAATCACAGTGTTGTCATACAAGGGAGAACAACTAATTACAACAGGTATGATATCCTGGTTAAAGTGGTACAATTAGCAGTATCAATAGCATCTAACAGCCTAGCAATCAACAAACTGTGTTCCCTATCAGTTTGGTACCTTTAACCATTTAAGCTCTACCATTGTATAACAAAATCCAACATAAACCAGGAACTTTTATGCAATACTTTTCCCTTTAGTAGAGTGATTTTTTATCCTGTGGGAGAGAAGTTTAAGGGAATGGGTGCAAAACAGAGAGACAAGTGAGAAATATAGTAAAAGCAAGGCTGGAGGGCAAAGGATGACCACTGAAGCTTTGAGAACCTAGAGAAGACAGGAGAGAAAGCATGAAGGAGGAAGCAAAAGAATACTGATGCAAACCAGAAAAATAAGAGACACTGTTCACTCACATGAAAGTACCATAAAATCAAGAAAGATAGTTGAGGAAAGAGAAAGATGAATAGTACAGAACAAGAATAAATGTATAAAAACTAAATGACCAAAAAAAAAAAAAAAAAA
>NW_004624851.1:3344664-3362944 GCF_000247695.1 Heterocephalus glaber | reverse complement strand
AAACTCAAAACCCAACCAGATGGAAAAAAGAAAACAATCTAGCAAACAAGGAAAAAGAAAGATAATAAAAATACTAAAATTCCTCGTGTCCACAGTTCTGTTAGCATACTAGACAGAGCCCATAAATGTGCTGTGCTGCCCCGCCAGGTCTGCAGTAAGATCAGTGCTGGACACAGGGCTATTTCTGACTTGCAGGGGTGAGAGTTGGGGCCCTTCCCCAGCGAGTAGCCTTCCGGATATCTCTTGCCCATGTCTCCCCACCGTGACTGTCTCTACACAGTTCTCAGCTGCTATGGCGCCCTCTGCTGGAGCCAGCCCAAGGCTAGTTCTGGGTCTGTCTGCATATGGTTCCTTCCAGACTTTGCATGGGATCCTCTGGTCCACACCTTTGATTATTCTCACTTCGGAGGGAGGGGGTCCCACCACTGGCTAGGGTCGTTACTTTGGTTACCTTGTGTTCACGGTTACAGTGCAGGTGGGGTGTGTTCCCTTCCTGCCACAGGCCAAGGCCACTTGCTGGCCCAAGTCCCCAGTGGCAGAATAGTGGGGATACCTCCAGTCCTTTGTAGCCAGGGCCAGTCTTAGCAGGCCTGGGTATTCCTGGGAACAGAGTTTGCCTGATCCCAGTCCCTACTTCTCATCATAAATTCCCTCAATATGCTGACCAACTGCCAGCCGTCTACCGTGACTGGATGGCCCTTCTCTTCTGTCAGGGCAGCAAAGCGACCCTGGAACTGTTCTGCTGTTCTGCTGTCAGAGTTCAAGCCCGAGGCTCTCTGAAAGAAATGGCAGTCTCGCCCACCAGCTGCACATCTGTGCCAGCTGTTCCATCTCATTCACCAACTATTGTCCCTGAGGAGGCCCTTGGGAATATTGTCCCATGCTCTCACTGCTGCCTTGGACTGTGCAAGACTCTCTCAATCCAGGTCCAGTCTCTGTTTCTCACTGAGCAGCAAAGTTGTTTTTATGTTTTGTTTTTGGTTTTATTTTTGGTACTGAGGATCGAAGCAGCAAAGTTGTTTTTGCTGCCTTCCCACTGGGGCAGTCGATCTACCGAATCGTGTGTTGTCCAATCTGTCTGTAGCAATGGATCTTATTTTCTTCTCCTCTGTCAGTTCCCTTGTGGTTCTGGTCTCCAGGCTGTTGATTTCCAGACTCTTAGAGAAGCCGTGCCTCTGGCACACACCGCTCTGCCATTTTTCTCCCCTAATATGCCCAATCATATATAAACATAAAATGTTTTGCCATAAACTTCAACTATGATAATGGGAATCCATCAGTGTCTTCTGCTTAGCAACCATGATCAGTCCAAGGGACAATCAGGAAATGTATGTTTTCTGCTTAGGTCTTTAAAAAATTTCACACTAATGAATTGGAGGAAGTATCTTAGTACCTGAATTAGGCAAAAACAATTCACCAATAATTCAGCTTTTTAAGAGTAGGAGCTTCTTTTGCAGTTAAGAAATAATGTTCATTTGCTTAAATCATTTTAAGTGGGAAAAAATGGACATGAAATTTCTTTTTCTTAGCCTAAGAATAAAAACAACAGGAATGAAAAAGACTAGTTTTACACAAATACAAAAGTTTCAAAGCCCAGTAGAGTATTTGTACATAACAGATATATTTAGATAAATCAGTTTGCCAAGTGGGGCTCAATGTTTAAAAAATTAATTTTTACTTTCTTTGTGTAAAGAAAACAATTGGATCAAACAAACATTAATCAAGTACCCATTATATAGCTAACACCTTATAGCACACACAAATGTATGATATGATTATTTCCCTGAGGCATTTGCAATCTAACCAGGGAATGAAAACTAACCACAGAAGAACAGATAATTAAATGCTGAACTATGAGGTTCTGAGCCTCTCCTCCATTGGTCCTATCACATAGTCCTGTCTTATTATCCTCACAGCATATACCACTATCTGAAATGACCTTGCTCTCTCTGCACTTGTTTGTGTTCTAGTTTCTAGAAAACAAGTTCCCTAACAGCAGATACCTTAATGGTCTTATTCACATTCTGATCTCTGACACTTTAGAACAATGGCTGGCACATACCTGCTCAAATAACTGGTAATTAAATTCACTGAAGTACAATAAGAATTCAAAGAAGAAACAGATAAATCTACCTTCACTGAGAAACTATGTAAGAATTGTGCCTTAATTTGATAGCCAGAAAGAGGAAAGGCCAGAGAAGTCAGACAAAAGGAGCAGCATTAACATTTTATTTCAAAGAAGTTGACAGATGCTAGTCCATAATCTTTTACCTGAAACTCTTGATGCCTGATGTGTTTTAGAATTCAGAATGTATCATATCTTAGAAAGATGGATAATAGGAACAGGAAGATAGATCTTTTACAAAGAATAGGAGGCCAAAAGATGGAGGGAGGGGAGGGATAAGAAGGACAGGGGAAGCAAAAAGAATTAAGCTGTTTTATGTATATGTCCCCACTACACATGAGTGTAATCATTATGTACTGCAAACATGAGCTAATAAAAATTGTAAAAGAAGAAAAGAATATGGTGTGTATACTGTATATTATAAAATATATCTAGCAAGATCTGGGGTAGCATATTGACTCAAATGTATTCAAAATTAGCAGTGAAACATGAATGTTCCACAAGTCAGGAGCCTCAAGTAGGTCAGGGTTTATGGCCAAATTATAAAAGTATGTTTTCAAAACTTTTAGATTTTAGAATTTCAGGAAAGGGTTGTGGACTTGTAATATTCAGGACTGATTGGAGAAACAATCAAAGACCTAAGAGAAGGATTGCAGAGATCAACAAGTTTGGTCTATTCTACTTAAATGACATCTACCATTCACTGAATATGTATTTATTATGTGCCAGGCACTATGCTAAGAGCTTTACACATACTGCCTCATTTAAATACTCACAGTAATCCTAGGTACAGGAATATACTGTCCTATTTTTTACATCAGAAAAATCAAGGTTTATAGTTACTAAGTCATTAGCCTAAAGTCAAGAAGATAAAAAATTACAAATTAGTTTTAGTATTTAGTATACAAATTATTAGTATTAATACACAAATTAGTATTAGGAATTAATATTTAGATCTGATTACACCATAAGCTTTAAAAACTCTACCTACATTCTTGAAATCTATGTGCAAGAGTCTTCACTAGTATAATAATGCTGGTCACAGCTCAAGCTTTTTCTTGATCTTGGCCTTTCAATTTGCTCTTTCCTCTGCTTAGAGAGCTACCCCTACCCAATTCCACCCTTCTCTCTTCTTCATCTGGCCATTTCCTATTCATTCTGTATGTTCTGAGCTAAGGTTACAGTTGTTTTTTTATGGTCTCCCAATGACTCCTGAATTTCCTCTTTTGCAACACCTTCTAATTATTATATTTTAAATTCAGTGTACTATAGTAAGGACTAGGTCCCTTCTGGTCCCCAGTTAGTCCTCTGATGTTTGTACTGTTTCTAGCTAATTGTAAATAGTCAAATCTGTGATGATTGATGGAACTGGGGCTAAGGAAGAAGGGGAAAGAGGAGGAAAAGGGAGAGGGAAGGGAGGGGAAGGGGAGATAAGGGGGGGGAGAGAAGAGGGGAGAGAGGGGGAGGGTGGGAGAATGGAGAGGGCAGAAGAGGGGAGGGGGCAGAGAGATCTAGTTTTGAGATAAGAGCTCAGACTAGGTTGGCAGCAACAAGAACAGACAGTATATGTAATTTTGTTTAAAATTACACTTGTTATTGAAGCAATGTACACAGACATATGATTGGTGTTTGTCTTAAATAGAGTAATTTAAATATCTGTTTTTGTGATTACTATCTCTACAATACACAAATAACCACTAAATGGCTATGATTATCACTCTGTAGATACACCTCACAGTGACTTGCCATGTATCTACTTCAAGTAGCTTTTATAAATAACCATCATGTAGTTTTCTGATGTAGCTCCAAAATTAATCTGACAAAACAAAATGATTCACTCCTTTAAAAATTCAACAGTATATAGGACCAGAGATTTAGCTCAGTGGTTCCGCCACCTGCCTCACAAGCACAAGGTCTTGAGTTCGATCCCTGGTACCAAAAAAAAAAAAACCTCAACAGTATAAACCACTAAAAACTAAAAATTTTACCTGAGTTGTGAATAAGATATTATTAAAACATACTTTTTCTAGGAAAAAATACATAAAAGTCAACCAATAATTTGGCTATCATTACTTCTGACTGATGTACCTGAACTTATAAACAATCCCCAATTTAGAAAGGAGTCATGTCTAAAATTTGTTCATTTATATAGCGGTTTAGCTCTTCAAACACAAATATCCAGAAATGTAATTTCTAAAAAACTGGTTTCCAAACTCAAAGACAATCCTCTCTCCATGAAAAGCAAAAACAGCTTATTTTGACTCAAAAGGAAGAATATTTAAAATAACAAATGTTTAAACAAATTTGTAACAAATGTTTGAAACTTAAAAACTTATGCAAAACATGATTATACAAGAGATAAAATGATTTTAATTTTCAGAAAATTTATAATGGAGTTTTTAAAAAATTTAGAATTAAAAATTATTAAGTTTCATAAACACTGTTTTTCCAAAAATGGGTTTCAGATTCTATGCTAAACAGAGACGACTTCATTAAAAGATTTTGTCCCAAACTATTCCTTAAATAGCTTGTTTTTTTTTCACTTAGTCTTGATTAGAAGATTCCTTCCCAAGATAGAGACAGAAATTCTATCAAATAGAAAACACATTGCAGAAATAATGTCATTTATTCCACTGTGTTTTACAAGTGCTATCATAGGAATTAAAAGGTAGTTTTAACTTTTTTTGGCATTTTTATTATTTTAGACAAAATTGTGAGACCTGAGTAACTCCATTTTAAAATTTGGCCCCATCTTAGAGTAAGGTGGCCTGGACATAAATTCTAGTTCCAAGAAAAACCACAAGATGTACTTTGGCCACCTGCCTGTGATAATGTTCAGCAGTCCCCTAGCAACTAGCCTAGCAACAGCTAATCAGTAGCTGCCTCAATGTCCCAGATGCTCTTCTCGATGGCCTGCAACAGCTAACCAGTAGTTACTCCAATACCCCAACATCCCAGATGTTCTTTTCGATGACTTGAGCAGCCGTTTGCAGTTCAGCGCGCAAGGCCCAACCAATTAGGTTTAAACTTTCAAAACTTGCTAAATGCTAGCCAATCGTGTGATTTGCGTGTGATTTGAAACCCCGCGCCTTTTTGAAACCCCGCGCCTTGCTGCAACCTCTATAAAAACCCCTGGTGTTTTAGAGTTGGGGCTCTCAATCCTGACCCGCTGCGTCGGTGTCGGATGAGAGTCCCTGCTCGAGCTTGAATAAACGACCCTCGTGTGTTTGCATTGGAATCGGCTCCTTGGTGGTCTTTGGGGACCTCGCGATCTGGGCACAACAAAAATAACAACTGTATTAGTGTTTATTCACATAGACCTTAAATTTCTTCTAGTCCAATTGTTTTTCACAATACACTTTTCATGTATTTGAATAACTGAGGAGGAAGAAGAATTCCAAATAAATCAGTAACTATACTTGGTTCTTGAAGCATCATATGCAGTATATAATCACTGTGCCAGTTATAATATAAAACCCAATTGTGCTGTATATTCTTGTGCCTTAAAAATTACAGGTAACCTAAGAACATAATGACCCATACCCATAATACATGTAAAAGCAGATGATTCAAATTTTCTTTTAAAAAAATTTCTGAATCACCAAATTGTTGACCTAAAGATTCCAAAGTAGAAAACATACCTGTGCTTTTCCTTTTCACCTAGATTTTTTTAAACAGTAATATGTCCAGCCAGGAATTTAGCTCAGCGGCACCACACCTACCTTGCAAGTGCAAGGTCCTGAGTTGGTTCCCCAGTACCAAAAAAAAAACAAAACAAAACAGTAATATGTCTTATACATCAATATATAGGTTACAGTTTGCATAAACCTGGAAATGTGAAGTCGCTATCAACCTCTTCTACAGTTCTTTGACTCTGCTGATGCTAACAGTGGCTTCTAACCAGCAACATCAAGCCCTTTCATAGGTGCTCCTGAAAACCAATGACAGACAGATATTACATCCCTACATATAATACACTTCAGCTATGTTAAACTTGCCAATAACAGTATGTTTAAGGTCCTCTTTGATGAAACAAAGAAAGTCTAATTTCTGCAGGAAAAATTTGAGAAGTTCAAAACTTATTTTAATAGCATTTGTCCAAGTTTCTATTTCACTCGCTGCTGAGTAATTTGGTTTTATAACAGTTTGGACAGTTAGGGATTAGGAAGGTTGAACTTCAGTGTTACTACGCAACTGAAAGAATGATTTATAGTCAGAAGATCATTGAAATACAAATATAGACGTGCTTAAATATTTACAGAATTCTCTTCCTGTGTTGTTATAAGTTCTAGACCCACGTTAGTATGCCAGCACCAGAATGACACCCAAAATTTTTACAAAACTCCTAAATTGACTTCTCTTCAAGTACCACTGTATTTGCCATTTTATACTTATTCTATACAAAATGACTTATTTAATGGCCATAACCAATACTACAGGCATTTTCAACATACTTGGGGGCCCTTTATAGCCCTGATGTAGCATAAGAAGTTAGTTCTGTCAGTACATTTTTCTACAGATCCAAAGGTCTCAAGGATGGTTCTGAAGTAAGATTCAAAAAATATTTTTAAACCTATAATATACCCTCAGAGTTATACCCTTAGTAAGCAGTATTTCAACTGTATGTCTTCCTTTCAAACACTTTCTGTGGAAAGTATACATCTGACTTAGGCTTTAGAAAACTTGGTTTTTCTTTTCTCCAGGCAAGTCTGATTGCACTAGCAATTGCACACAAGGAGACAGAGGAGAGACAAGTGGCCACTTACTTCAGCTTAAGAATTTGGAGAATAACACAGGAAAAGAATCCTTTTAGATCAAGCTCCTTAGGGGTCTCAACAGGGGAATGGGGCAATTTATCCCTTCCATTAAAAGAAACTGTCCTATATCTAAATCCCTTCATTAATACTGCCTCTGGAGTATATAACAGTGAATTTGTTCAAAAGTTTAAGTACAAATTTGATCCACCAAGTTAAGTTCCATTGAGCTTGGAATATCTCGAATTTCACAAACTATAAATAAGCTCCTCGGGCTGGGGATTTAGCTCAGTGGTTCTGCCGCCTGCCTTGCAAGCGCAAGGACCCGAGTTCGATCCCCAGTACCAAAAATAAAAAATAAAAAAAAAAAAAAAGCTCCTGGCTGAGCTTCATGTACTTCACTTTAGGAAGGTACTAGAATGATCTCTCCTCTCTATATTAATACCACAATAGAATATGTTAAGACAGGCATTTTCTTTCATGTGAAATGCAGAAATTAGATTATATGTAGATCCAAAGCTATAGACAGTACCTAAATATGAATATGTAATTCTCATACTGAAATGGCTGAGTTTAAAACCTTAAAAAATTATGAAGCATGGTGTTACCATTAGCTGAGAATGTATAGTTTTTTCATAAGCTACAATAAGTTTTAAAGAACCTAGAAATGCCACAAAACTGATATTTTTTTTATTACTCCCAAGGTCCTAGTTCAAACCTTGATTACAATATTTATCATAGTATATAATTTCCCACTAGAGAATATAAATTCCCTGAAGTAGGGATTGGGTCTTACAAAGTTTGGGATATGTTACATAAATGCACTAAAGATGGCTTCTGTATATTGACTGGCCCTATGTTGTTTACTTCTTCATAGCAGGCTAAGACCTATTAGCTCAAAAGACCATAACAGCAAACTTCTATGCAGTCAATTGTTTTAAACACTGCCCATATAAACCAATTTTTAGCTCTAGCTAGACAGCAACAAGTTAAATAAATACAGTGGTGGAAGGGAGGAATAGATGAAGGGAAGGAAAGAGCGACGGGAAAGGAGAGGTAGAGAAGGAGAAATAGAGGGAGAGATAAAGATGGAGAAAGAAAAGGAATGAATGAATGAATAGTAATCTCTTCAATTGCCAAACTGAGGTGGTGAATACTGTACCTAGCAGGGAATAGTATTAATTTATAATTTCTATACTAAGATGGAAAAAATATGAAAAGCTAGACCTACAGAGAGACTATCACTACTCTGAATACTTACAAAGATTCACTGAGCACCTACATTTCAAGTAAGCCTCTTACTGCTTTGATTGAAAAAATGAACCCTACAAAAAATTTGTAATGTAGATATTTTATCCCCATATTTTGATTAATAAACTGAGGCACATAGAAGTTAAGCAAAACCATTTCATATAAAGGATGCCTGACCTGTATGCAACAACACCATGACAGTCAAGAATATACCTTTATAAGGTGGGATACCATCACACTGTTTCCCCAAAAATAAAAAATTAGACCTAGCCAGAAAATAATCAGCCTGGGAAACTAGAGATCAAAAATGCCAGCCCTGGGCCAGGGATCTAGGTCAGTGGTTCCGTTGCCTGCCTCGCAAGCACAAGATGCCGAGTTCAATCCCCAGTACCAAAAAGAAAAAAAGAAAAATGCCAGCCCTATTCAGTCTATCCTTGCCTTACTTGCCCTACAGAATAGCCAACAAGCTAGAGAATAGTGATGGCTGGTAAATCAAGGATAAGCTGATTGGGGCTGGAATTTTTTATCTCTAGTTTTCAAGGCTGATTATTATCTAGTTAGGTCTTCTTTTCAGGGAAAGGGGGCAGTACAGACAGAAGCACTCCATCATATTTGATAGTTCCTTTGGTTGTAAACCAATGAAAGTTTCTGACCTGAAATCTTAGATCATTTACATAGTTTACTTTCAGAATACAAACAAAAGCTCTAGAGCACAAAGGTCACATGCTTCCCAGATTACTACCAATGAACTTAAGTTGTGTAATTTAGCTTGTATATAAAAGCAGTTGATTTTTTGACACAGACCTTTTTGGGCATTCATTAGTCAGGACTTGACAACCCAACTGGCAATACAAAATAGTCAGTAAGCAACAAATGCACTCTCACGAGCATATAGAGGAATATTTTTCCATGGTATCTATATTTAAAAATATAGAAGGAAAAAAATGTAGAAGGAAAATGTCATGAAATAAATGCTAATAATCTCTAGAAGATGAATTTTTACTTTGCATTAAAAATATTTATTCTATTTAAATTACATGACAAGAAAAGTAGGTATTTCCATCATACATATTAAATCTTCAAACAAAACTTTAAAAAACCTTCCTAGTTACTTCTTTCATCTACCAAAATTTAGTTTCAGCAACATATAAAATGAGTATATTAATTTAATCCCTCAAGGACTTGACAATCACAATATAAACTTTGGAAAGAGCCAACAATAAAGAGTTCATTCTTTTTGATCTGACTCTGTCAAAGAGAAGCTTCTCTAGAGTTTCAGCAAGAAGATAGAATCACAAACTTAATAGTCTTGCTAAATGGAATCAGGAAGAGGAAAACCAATACAAAATGAGGTCACATGTATAATACTGCTACTAAAAAGTTTCCTAATTTGGACATCCATTAATATTAATTAAATAATTATAGGGTAGCTTCAGGGGAAAAAATAACGAAGTGAAAAAAATTCAGAAAGGATTACTTCAGAAATATCCATTTATAACCAAGTAGTTTACTGTAAGCCCTCCTTCATCCAAAATGTATGCTGATTTGACCATCCAGCACAAGAGTAACATTTGTTCTTACTGAACAATGACTTGGATTTTCTTCAACCATCTCTTCATCCTGCCAGCATGACCAATAAGAATGTTTTAGCTTAACTGATATATAAATTATACTAACAAAGTCATACCCAAACTATACTGTATATTGAAAGTATTATAATAAAGTTTGATATAAGTTCATATAATAATCAAGGATGAAAATATCAAACATTTTGTGACAAAGCAAAATCTGCTTACTAGGAGGATAAGCTGTAAGGTTCTTGTTAGCACTAAAATTCTTGTTCTGTGCTATACAGTGATCCCCCTCTATCTATCTAGAGTTTGGCTCTCCACAGTTTCAATTACCTATGGTCAATCCCAATCTGAAAATATTAACATCTTTCTTGAGTCTTTCAAGAGAGAGAACAGCATTAGTATAGGTAGCATATTTGGGGCTGGGAAACCACTCCCTCTCCACCCACCTGAATTTTGGCAAAATTCCAGGGCCAATACTCCTTACATTGTTCTCAGAGAAGCAGAAATAACAATAACAAAGACCTGGAGATTTCTATAGCTATACCTTTTAGAGCTCCTGGCCTGACCTTCAGTGACCTTGTCTCCACTGGAACCTGGTTAAAGGTCCATACATATGGACTACATCTCATGTATGTAATTTAATCAGAGTGGATTCTGGTACAGGTATGCATGATGAAAGCCCCAAGATGACTCAGCACCTGTCGTTCATTTCTGTCACTCTTATCCAATGAGAGGCACTCGAGGTGGGGTGCACTTCTTTTAAAATCCAAAATCCTGATTTATGTGTGTGCTTTTTTATTCTCCTGACACCAATTTTCTGTTCATGCCATCTTTTTGTTCCTGTTGGCAGGGACTTACTTGCCCCTAAGTTCATCTTCCTATTATCTTTAATAAGTATAGCTGCTTTTTCTTTTACCACTGTACACTTGCAAATCTTTGCTTGCCATACACAAGAGCCTAGAATCTATCAGATCCACCATGTGATATCAGAATGATAAAAAAGTTTTATATATATATGTCACAATGAAATCCAATATATCATTAATATATAATAATGAAAAACTGATCATAGAGATCTCATTCACATTACTTTTTGGGGGGAGGCGGGGGTACCGGGGATTGAACTCGGGTCCTTGTGCTTGTGAGGCAAGTGGCAGAACCACTGAGCTAAATCCCTGGCCCCACATTACTTTTATTATAATTTATTACAATACACTGTTATAATTGTATTTTATTATTAGCTACTGTTAATATTTTATGGCAATCAAACCTTGCCATAGGTGTCATGCCTGGCCTGAATGAGACCTTCACAAGTAAAGAGGCTGCTCTCTGTAAACAACAGGCTACTAGGACAGATTACTGTAGATAGGTAAGTTAATTAGATATCTTGTAGGTAGTTAGACAGGGCCAGCCTTAGAGGAGCCAACATGGAGGACAATTGAGTCAACATGAAGGAGAGTCTAGCCAACAGGGAGGACAATCAAGACACATTCACTGAAAGCCAGCATTGTAAAAGAAGAGAAACTACCACACCCACATAGCATGAATAGTAGTGATTGATATTCTAAATAGTTATCAGTCATCTGGTGGGGGACAAAGATCTTTCAAGATCCCTGACCCACCCCTTAACATCAAAAATCCTTGCTCATTCCTTGTGAGCTTGCTACCTCATTGGATCCCCATTTAATCAATATTACCTAAGTGACTATATCTGTGGTAATCTTATTGGTTGTTCATAATTTTGTTCACCTTATGATTTCTCAATGGATCAATATTACCTAAGCAACTGTACTTGCGATCTTACTAGTTGACTATAGTTTTGTCCCACCTTGAACCTGCCTCACCTTGTGGCTTTATCCCATAAAACACTTTTGAGAAGTTGAGGAAGTGGGCAACCCACTTTCCTGTCCCCCTTCTGTCTCTCTTAGCCAGAAGCTATCTTTCTCTCAATAAATTTTTCCTACTCTTAACCTCCTTTGTTCCTAGATTCATTCTTTGATTTTAGAGGACACGAACTTGCACTTTGGATACCTAGCAGGTTTGGGAGTTGCATCTCTTCCCCCTATATCAAGATGACCATAGAGAAAATTTAGGAGAGAGTATACAATTACCCTGGTGCCAAGAAGTCCAGTGATTGTCTGCACACCTGTGCTGCCTGTCCTTGGAACCTCAGTCGTAAACATTGCTTATGATTATAGCCCCCTTTTCAAGTCCTACATATATTTAATTTCTCTCCCAGCTAGCTGCTGATCTCTCTCTCTCTCGCTCGCTCTCTCTCTCTCTGTCAGCCCATCCACACTGATAAAATAAACTTAGCTCTTCCCAGCTAGCTGCTGAAATCTGCCCCTGATTTCAATCTCTATTCACACTTGGACAGGAATAAAGCTTCTTCTCTTACAACATCTGTCCCTGAGTGGCCTCTCACATGCCATTTATAACAATAGGTACGTCTATATAGGAAAAAACACAGTATATGAAGGCCTCAGTACTATCTGTGGCTTCAGGCATCCACTGGGGGGTCTTGGAATATATCCTCTGTGGATAAGGAGGTACTACTGTATTTCTAATAAAAATATGACAGGTACTGGAGGTAAAAACTTTGATACGTAAACTCAAAAGGATGGCCTTTTGACCAAGGCTAAACAGGATATTGTAATAAACAACAGATATTATCACATCACCAAAAGGACAATAGTTAGGAGGAAAATGTTTACAAAATGGAAGAAGCTATATCCATATAGTTTTTATGAACAAAGTAAGGTCAATAAGAAGAGTATTGCCATATAACTACTGAGCCAAATAAAAGGAGACTGTCAGATTGAGCTTAACATAATTGCTAAATAGGCGATTTCCACCTAAATAAATCCAACAAATTATACCTGGATTCTAAGTAAGAATATTGGAAGCGCTTGGTAAACTTTCAACCAAGACTGTGTGTATGTTTGAGGGCAAGGGGTATTATAGAGTAAAAACTCCCGATCATTTTAATTAGCTATATCAAACTGTTTTTTTAATGATCGACTTCTACTTCTGCCCAATTTACCATCTGTCTCCAAACAACCAAATTCAAAAATAAAATGTAAACATTTCAAACAATGATTTTCCAGACTTCCAGACTTTGAACAACAGGCAACAAAGGATAGTGACTTTTAAAGATGGTAGGCAAATGAGATAATCCCTATGATGGCTTCATGCACACTACGCTGCTGTAAGGAAGTTTCCTCAGGGCCAAGGAACTCTGGCAGAGTACTTAGGAAAGCCTACTTTGAGAAGTTAAGAATCTAAGGAGGGTAGGCTGCTCAAACTCAGAAGACAGTCCCAGAGAAGGCAGAGAAAGAGACTGATAGAGGATCCATCTTACATTTTCAGCAGTGTACCAACTGACATGTGTATGTAAGGAAACTACCTGATGATGGAGAACACTATCTGGCACACAGAACCAGGAATAAAAACTGTTCCTACCAGCCAGACCGGAAAATTCATAATTAATGAGGCATTAGGTAGAACTCTCAGAAAGTTCTTGCCTTACTAGTAGGGAATAATTAACCCTCCACTATACCTTGCTCTGGCCTTGTCAAATAAATAAAAGCAAGACTCAAAAGGATCTATCTGTTTTCAAGAGTTTGACAGCCCTTTTGTACTCTTCCACACCTGAATCTGCAGGAGACCATTGTAATCCTATCTTATAAATTCTTTTTTTTTTTTTTTTAAGACAGGGTCTCTCTATGTATTCCAGGGTGACCTTGACTGAACTCACTATGTAGCCCAGGCTGGCCTGCCTGGAATTCACAGCAATCCTCCTGCCTCAGCCTCCCAAGCGCTGGGATTACAGGCATGCTCCACCATGTCCCACTCAAGTATCTTAATTGCACCCTAGAACAAAGCTCTAGAATAATTATAGGAATATGAAAATATCCCAAACAAGGTAAAATCACAAAATCTGTTGATAGAGTTCTCTACCAGACAAAATGGCCCCAGGGGTCCTCTCTCTCTCTCTCCATTGTTCGAGGTAGCCTGGCAGCTCCTTCCTCAATAAAGCCCTGACTGGGGTGCTCCTGTTTTTTTTCACTGGTATCCAATCAAAGATTATCAGGCATGCAAAAAGCAGGAATGTGAACCCATAATGAAAAGAAGAAAATCAATCATTCAAAACTGTTCCAGATGCTAAAATCAGCATATCAGAGTATTAAAAATTATTTTAACTTCATTCCATATGTTGAAAAAATTAAGAAGAGATATGGATCATATGAAAAAAAGACCAAAACTGAATTTATAGAGATGAAAATTGCAATGTCTGAGCAGAAAATTCACTGGATAGGATTAAAGGCAAATTAAACACTGCAGATGGAAAAAATTAGTATATTTAAGACATATGCTGTATAAACTTTCCAAAAGGAATCAGAGAGGAAAAAAGAATCAAAACAAACAAATGAAAATAAACACAGTATCATAACAATGGGTATATTTTTCAAGTGACCAAAATATGTCTTTGAAATCCCAAGGGAAAAGGGGGAGGAAATGAAAAATATTTAGAGATATAGTAATGGCCAAAAATTTTACAGATTTGATTAAAAAAAAAACAACTATGACCTCACTGATTCAAAAAGCCCAACAAAACTTAGCTCAAGAAATATGAAGAAAACTACACCAAACCACATCCTAATCAAATTATTGAAAACCAATGATAGGGTGAAAATATTAAAAGCAGCCAGAGGGAGGAAAAAGGATATGCCACATAAAAAGAAGGAAGAAGATAAACCATAGTAATACTAGTCAAAAGAAGGTTAGAGTGGCTATATTAACATCAGGGAAAGTAGAATTCAGAGCAAAAAAATATATTAAAAAAGGTAATTTCCTAATGACAAAGAAATCAATTAATAAGGAGGATATAACAATTCTAAATATATATTCCGGTAACAAAAGCTTCAAAATATATGAAGCAGAAGCCAAGTGAACTAGCTGGATGTGGTGGTACTTGCATGTATTCCCAGCACTTGAGAGACTGAGATAGAAGGATCCTCACAAGTTAAGAGGCCAGCCTAGGATACATACTGAGCCCAAGACCAGGCCAAAATACATAGTAAGATCCTGTCTCATAAAAACAAAAAAGCAATGAAAGAACTGTAAAGAGAAACAAACCCACAATTACAGCTACTCACAATGAAAGTTATCATTATGTACTGCAAACATGTACTAATAAAAATTAAAAATAAATTTAAACCACGCCTGGTGGCGCATGCACTCAGGAGGCTGAGGCAGGAGGATTGCCACAAGTTCAAGGCCAGCCTAGGGTACATAGTGAGTTCAGGGCCAGTCGGAACTACGAAGGGAGACCCTGCCTCAAAAAACCAAATAAATAAATAAATAAAAATAAATGTAAAAAGAACCTCAATACTCAAAACAAACAATAATTTTTTCTTTTTACAAATGGAATAATAAAAACTCTACCACATAGAAAATTAAAAAATAAAAACTTTAAACAATGGCTTTTTTGGAGAAAAACAATTCAATTCATACAAACTATATTACCAGATCACAGAATTATGTTGTAAATCAAAACCAAAAGATTTTTGGAGAATCCCCAAATACCTGGAAAATAAGTAATATACTTCTAAGTATCTGATGGGTCAAAGAAGAAATCAAAAAGGAAATTAGAAAGTATTTTGAACTAAATGAAAATAAAATCACCACATATCAGAAATTGTAGGATGCCACAAAAACACTAGCTAGGGTAGAAATTTAGAATGATTAATGACTAGATTATAAAGTAAGAAAATTCGTTTTATTTTGGAACCGGGGATTGATCTCAGGACCTTGTGTTTATGAGGCAGGCGGTGGAACCACTGAGCTAAATCCCTGGCCCTAAACTAAGAAAATTCTTAAATCAATGATTTTCAGCTGCCACCTTAGGCAGAAAAAAAGAAGCCCAAAGTAAGCAGAAGAACAAAAAGTTTTCGTATAGTAACTTTTGAAAAGATACATACTTTCCAATTCACTAATCATTGGTGACATTTAAGAGAAGAAATGCCCCTTGTTTAATAGCATCACAAATTTATTCACTTAAAAACACGTTTTTGGGTAGAGGAAATGGAACCCAGTGCTTCACACATGCTAGCCAAGAGCTCTACCACTGGCATACAACCCCAGCCCTATTTATTTTATTTAGTTTTGTTTTGTTCTGTTTTGGTACTAGGGATCAAACTCAGAACCTTGCATTTGTGAGGCCACTGAGTTAAATCCCCGGCCCTATTTATTTTATTTATTTTATTTTATTTTTTGAGACAGAAGTCTCACTAAGTGGTCCAGGCTGGCCTCAAGCTTGTAATCCTACTGCCTGAATCTCCCCAATAGCTGAGATTACAGGTGTGTGCCCCCATGCTTAGCAAAAACACACTATTTTTAATACCTAACCATATATAAGTATGTATACATATATACACACACATAGAAACACACATACAGAAGATAGGGTTTGGATAATTTTCCTTTCTAGACTTTTCTGATATGAAGTTTCAAATGATTTTTCCTAGTCTACCGCCTTCTAAGATTCTTCAAGCAAAACATACTTGCCAATTCAAACAGTATCAATCACCACAGAAAAGAAACCATTAATCCAGCTGACTGACTGACCTGCTAATCCAACCACTTAATATATATTTACTAACAACTTCAAAATGTCAGACTCTATGCTAGGTGCTAGGGATAAAATGATGAGCAAGAAAATAAAACATGATCCATGCTTTCACAGAGGTTACAAACTAATAGGGAAGAAAGCCATTAACACAAACTTTTAATAATTGCTATCAAGGAAAGATGCAAGTGCTATGAAAGGATATGATGAGAGGAAATTACTGAATCAATGAGGACTTAAGAAAGAGTAGAAGCCCAGTGTAGTGAAACATGCCTGTAATCCCAGCACTCTGGAAAGCTAAGGCAGGAGGATCGAAAATTCAAGCCCAGCCTGGGCAATTCATCAACTCAGAAAGATTGAGTCTCAAAATAAAAAAATTTTTAAAAAGGACTGAGGTTGTACCTCAGTGTGAAGGCCCTAATTTCAAACCGCAGTACAAAAAAAAAGAGTACAGACTAATATAAAAAAAAAGTGGGGGCCGTAGGAGCAGCCTATGTGAAAATATTGCCACTTTGGAAGACATTTTGGCAGTTTCTTACTAAACATACTCTTACCATGATTGAGCAATCGTACTCATTTACCCAAATTAATTGGAACTTATATCCACACAGAAATCTACACATGGATATTTAGGTTTAGTCATACTTGCCAAAATTTAGAAACAACAAATGTGTCTTTCAGTAGGCAAATGAATAAACTATGGTACATCTAAACAATAGAATATCGTGTAGCTCTAGGAAGAAATGAGCTATCAGGCTGCAAAAAGAGGAATGAATCTTGGATGTACATTACTCAGTGAAAGAAGGCCACCTGAAAGGCTGCCTATGTATGATTCTAAGTATATAACATTCTGGGAAAGGTCAAACTATGGAGAATACAGAAAAGATCAGTGCTTGCCAGGGGTAAGAGGAAGGAAGGAAGCAAAGAGTCTGTATGATACTTAATGTAGGCTCCTTGACTGTAACAAATATACCACTCTAGTGTAGGATGTTGACAGTGAGAAAGGCCATTCGTGTAAGGGGGCAGAGGGTTTATAGGAACTCTTTGTGCTTCCCACTTTATTTTTCTGTGAACCTAAAATTGTTGTAAAAAATAAGGACTTTTTAAAAAACAAAATAAATACACATAATCCTCCAGGCAGGAGTCTAGCTTAACACTGCTAAAAAGGCCACTTGTCCCAAAAATTGAGGAAAATATTGTATCAGAGTAAAGGGAATTTATTTACTTATTTATTTATTTATTTATTTTTTATTTTTTGGTACTGGGGATCGAACTAGGGTCTTTGTGCTTAGGCAGCAGGTGGTGAAACCACTGAGCTAAATCCCCGGCCCAAATTTATTTATGTTTAAGTAGGAGAAAAGGGGCTGAGGATATAGGTCAGTTGTGAGATGCTTGCCTAGCATGGGGGAAGGGGGTGTTAAAAGGTATACACAAGGAAGCAAGCTCAAGTTCAGGCTTTGAGTTACTGCAGGCTCCCTTTTTCAATTCTCTCACATGTATAAACTTGGAAATGGCTACTGCACTAGGATTGGCCCTCAGTCCACAACTAGTTACGTGGATATGTGCACATGCACAAACACAAGCATGCACATATACATGCCACATACCACACACATTTAGTAGCCAGACTAATTCAAAGATAAATCAAGTGGATAAAACAGCACAAGGAGATGGTAAACCATTGAAAATTAGGATTCTTGCTCTCCTCTCCTGTTTTGTAAATTCAAAAGGAGGCAGCAGGGAAGAGGAATAGTTAAAATGCTTATAAAACATTAAGATTGCTGGGAACTTTTGCCAGTGTGGTGGAAATTTTTGTAAAAACTTAGAGAAAAACTATGATCAGAAAGCGATCAATAGGGCTGGGGATTTAGCTCAGTGGTCTCGCTGCCTGCTGCGCAAGCGCAAGGACCCAAGTTCGATCCTCGGTACCAAAAAAAAAAAAAAA